>JAEACV010000788.1:0-22532 GCA_016432835.1 Brassica nigra
AGGCATCATTGGTCCATCCGCGGATCATGGTAGCCTTGGCTAAGAGTGCGCATCATCACTACCGCGGGTGATGGTCTACAACACCATATGGTGCGGCGTCATCGACCAACGGATGAGTAGGCATCGACCTTATGGTTGTGCGGACATATAGCGTACCACTAACCGCAGCGCGCATCACTTGTTGTCCCATACCAAACCAAAAGGTCATGCGGCCATATCATACAAGATTTATAAAAACCTTTGAAATCGGTTTTATCAAATTCAGTTTTAATCTTATAAACTTTTAGATTTTATAAATTATAAACTGGTTCAATTAACAACCTAGCTTATTCAATTTAAATCTAAACAAGAACAATGTTTAAACTAAAATCAAACCCAAAAACATCAGCATAAAATGGATTGAGCTTTAAACTTTTAAACCGAGATTCATAAGCCGCAAATTAAAAGGTTCATGGCTTTGAATATTTACCTTCACCTTTGGCTGATTTGATCCTTGGCTTCTTCTTTTAGAAACCTTAAAAATAATCAAAGCCAAAGACAGATAGCAATAGATCAGTTCAAGAACAAATCAATATCGAAAAAAGGAAATAATAAAATAAAGGCGGCTTAGGGTTTGTTTTGTCTTTGACGGCGCGGCTTGTAGCAGGCGCTGAGTCCGCGTCTGATCACGGATCGAGGTGCTGTCTGCGGCTATGGATTCTACTCGTCAAGAGCTTCAGATTGATAGGTTACTCGTCGCCTAGTTCCTCACGGTTGAAGAAACTCGTCGTTGAAGTTGCGTCCGGGATTAGGGTTTCCCAAAGTAAGATCGACGGCGGCGGGTATTGATCCTGCGCTTGACGGCGCGTCTGTGCTCCGATCGGTGATCTGTTGGTGACGACTTGTTCTTCTCGTCCATAGCTTCACGTGGATAGCTTGATCGACTTCTGGCTCCACGGATTGAGAGATACGGCCGGTTGAAGTTGCGGACAAAATTAGGGTTTGTTGAAGTCGGCGGCGCGTATTGAAATTGATATTGAGGACGCGTCTGAGATCTGATGAAGGCAAGGCCGGTGGCGTTGGATTCGTCTCGTCTAGAGCTTCAATTTGGTATGTGGCTCGTCGTCTGGATCGACACGGTTCGAGAGATAGAGCCGTCTGAAGGTGGCGCCGAATTAGGGTTCTAGAGTAGCTCGGGATTTAGATCTATCGTGCTGATAGCGTGTTGTAATTTGATTGTTTCTTCTTTGAGGTTTAGTTCGAGATCCAGAGAGAACAAGGTGAGAGAGAGAGGTCGGCCATTGCCTTTAGAGTTTGTGTGAAACTTATTCTTATTAATCAAAGGGAGAATGATACAAGTATATATATATCGACACATAACATGATATGGTCGATTCATTCATAACAAACTAAAGAGAAAATCATGGCTAAGATAAGGGAAATGATAACCATAAATAAGACATAAATGGCGTACAAATAGATAACATGGACCGTCCGGTTTTGCTTCGTCGGTTCGGCTAAACCAAGATGTGGCGGTTATGAGCATTCCTAAACCATCGGTTTACAACAAATATATTATCTTAGGATATAATGAATGTTTCCAAATCCTAAGAGAGTACGACTTCTACTATAAATATAAGTTTCTAAACCTAAAACCGAGGAGGTCAGGACGGTCATCCACAGAGCTCACAAACTCCACAGCCGCCAAGGTCATAATTCACACCTAGAAGACCATCTTCATGACATGTCTAACAAAAGGCAAATCCCTGCGATTACTATCAACAAGATGAAGTTCTATGCTCACTGCAGCACACACTCTACATATTGGCTCAGGCCACGATCCCTGCCCAGGCAGGAAAGCTCCATGCTCATTGAAGCATACCATGACTCCATGCTCACAGTAGCTTATCGAGAAGTCTACCATCTTTCGCCATGCCCTCTAGAACAAATGACTTTTATCAACTACAGAGCCGTGCTCCTTAGGCCACATGCCCACTATACCATGTGCCTTGCCATGTGCCCATTAGGCTCGTGCCCCAATATATGAACTACGAATGGCATGATCCCACAAAAGGGATGCGAGGCAATCCCCAGCTGAAGGATGCATATATAAATCCAAACACCTTCCATGGTTCCTGGTAGCGGAACCATCTACTTCAGATCGAAGACCCTGCGATTTCCACTATAGGCAGACAGCTCCTGCTTAAGACCAATCTCCCTGCTGCTACTGAGGCACTAACGACATATACTGGCCCATACCAATATGGCAGTATCCTAAGAGCAGGATCTCCTTGTCTATCAACCATCGAAGCAGGAGAATGCACTACGGCAACATGTCTCTTCCTATTATTCCGTAGAGCTGTGATGAAAGGACTTTTCAAGGGTCCAATCAAATGTTGTAGTATACAAGATGTCCATCCAATTCTAAGTGATTTCAATGCAAAGGGAATGCAAATCTATGCTTAATCTAAGTGCAACCATTGAGAGAAATGAGATGATTATGAGCTAAGACAATACTAAAAATGCAATAAAAGAGTGAACTTTCTTCTCAATATTAGGCAAGGGGGTTCTTGGGACAAGGGAATTGACTTTGGGTGATCAAGCTTCAATTGAAGATGGCAAACTTTCAATCAATCTAACACCTTAAGCCTAGACACAATCCTAAACAAGCTCTATCTCTAGATGAATGCTCATTCACTAACATATCTTAAGCATCTAATCTCTTAGGTTGAATAATATGAAAGCAATCATTAAGAACTAGTCCATTAGCTATCTTAACACCTTTAACAACAAATCTATTTTGTAAGAATGTTAAAAGAATTGAAGAGTTGGTTCAGGCATTTCATAGAACACCTTTCGGGCATGAAATGCCTATAGCTCTATTTTGAAGAGGCCAACTCCAAAATAGCAAAAGAACACTCTACAAGCAAGGATCAAGAAGGATCTACCTAGAACATCTTAGATCTACACCTAATCACCCTTAGTCTCCCAAGCCCATGAACCCTAGATTGATCTACTCACTAATAGTCATGGAAAACCTCAAAACCAATGATGATTCAAGGCTAAACATGATTAGTGAGAAGGATAATCTAATAAACACCAAAGAAATGAGATGAAAGGATCAAAGATCCAAGCTTTCTTCAAGATCCAAAAGTGTTTTTAGAGAGAAAAGAAGTTAAGTCCCAACTTTGGGATCCAAGAATATTTATACAAGGCTTAGAAAACCTAAAAACATCATTAAAATTACTAAAAGGTCCCTGGGTCAATTAGGCTTCAACCAATAGGAAAAGAGGGTGATTTTTGTCTGGGCTAGAGCAGCAGGTCCAACCAGTTGAATCTTCCCGGCCAGCCTCGTCCAGCTCCCGACTGTCTTCCGACCGGGTTTGTGTACCCGGTCAAACCATCCCGGTCCTGCCTTGTCCATATGTCCTTCTTCCGACCGGGTAGCTCATCCCGGTCGAGCTTCCCCGGCCTGGACTCGTCCAGCAGTGTCTCTTCCGACCGGGTGACTGTACCCGACCAGTCTTCCCGGCCAGCTTGATGTGCTTCTAGTAAACTGATCATAACTCCTCCAATACAGCTCCAAATGACTTGAAACCACTTCCATTGGAAAGCTAACTCAATTTACTGTGTTTCCAAAAAATCTTAGAAATAGAAGATATTTATAAGACCTCCTTCCATGCTAATCTTTGTCTCGACCAGATCATGGATTGACTTCTCTTTCATGTCCAAACTTGATTCTTCACTTCTTTTTTGGGTCATAAGGCTCTCAAACACCTCAAATCACACGAAGCATACTCCAACACCTGATAAGGACAAATGAATGCAAAATGGACCTAAAGATGCCTAATGCCTAACTTATATGATCAAAATACACGAGATATGGATGCTAAAACATGTAAATATGCAAGATATCAAGCTGAGCACGAATTGCTTGTACACGAAAATACCCTAACAGTTTGGCGCTAAAAGGAGGGGCAGTTTCAAACTACGTGATGATAATGATAGGCGGGAGAGACACTACATCTACTCGAAAATATTTCAACCCTAGCCACATGGGGGCAAGAGACGACAAATTCTCACCAGATCTAAAGCTCACACAGCTGGAAACACCTCTTCAAGGAGGATAACACATTGCTTCAACAGTAGCAAGGTCCAATGCAGGAATTACCTATAAGTTCCTGCTAGTCCATGCTGGTCCCGGGCCTAAAGCACAAGTCAGACCTCTACAGTCTTTGGTTCCTGCTGGTTCTGGGTCTTAAGCTCAAATCAGACCCCTACAGTCTTTGGTTCCTGCCGGCTCCGGGTCCCAACCTCGAAGCCGACCTCTACAATCTTTGGTTCATGCTGGTTCCGGGTCTTAACTATCTATCAAGCCTCTACAACCCTTGGACAACCGTGAGCAGTCGTCACCAACATCAATAGCAGCGTGTAATCAACTAGCAACAATCTAGCAAGCCCTAGACGCCATCAATGCTTCCAGGCTTACAACTCCGCCCCATATAATAAAGATGCAAGGTTCTCAAGATGGACACAACATCCTCGGGCCGGGTTTACAACTTTGACGAATTCCAAAGGCGAGGAGTCGGAAGAAGAGTTCCCGGAATCCACTTGCCTTTAGACAACCACGAGAGGTAACTAAGGAACCATCTTTCTCTTTAGGTTCTAGCATCTAGGTGGTTGTGGAATCTAGATAGGGGCGATGACCATAGCCATACATCCCAATAGAGATAGGGATTACCAAACTTCGAGGAAAATTCTTCAAAGTAGTTCATGTGGAAAAGCCAAGAATCAACCAAAGTATGAGGAACCCTACCCAAATGCTGGGAAACCCGCTGCTTGCCTCTGCAAGGATCCGGAGAAAAATCGCACTCTACATCAAAAGGTGCTGGCCTTCAGATCCTTGGCTCTAATTAGAGCAAGGGAGTAAAAGAGCCGGAGAACACACGTTCCAGCTATTCACCGAAAGCAAAAGCCAAACCTTTGGCTTTCGGTTCCAACTTCAGTTCGGATCCCAAGTTCGGGTGTGGCTGCTCACCTTATAAGGAGGAGAAATCCAATGGCTCCACGAAAAAGCAAGCTCTGACCACCTTACTACCTTTTTCCTGGCAATGTACCCTGATATACTTCTAAAGGAAGCTAAGGCCATGCCTCTCAAGATTTCCAAGGCTACGGGCCTATACATGTTTCCAGGGTATGCACCTTTATAAGTTTCTAAAGAGATAGTTCAAAGGTCACATGCCTTCATGAACCTCTAAGGGTAACACGACCACGAGGAAAGTGGGGGCAAATGAGCTAAGCATTAACACAAGGGCAACGCATCAAAAAAATCCCATCAACATGCCCATGGCAGAGGAGATTCAGGCAGGGTAGTGAGTCAATGGCGTCAAGCGCTGAGAGTGGCTCACCGGGGCCGAGAACAGCTATAACGAGTCATTGCACAATGCCTAATAAAGGAAGTCCAAGGAATATGAGCAAATCGGTATTTGTGGACCGGTCAATGGTGTTGGGGAAAAATATCCAGGTACCAGATTTCTCCACCTTCGGACAAGGTACCTACTCCGACCCCTGCATCGAAGGAACCTGCTTCCGGTACCTACCTCTAAGACCGACCCTGAAGCAAAATGGAAGTTTTCCACCTACATAGATTCTTCCATATTTACGAATATGGAAGAGTTCCATCTACTTCAACCGACATCTACACCTATAAAGAGACCCCAAAACCCTAGAAAAAATGGATCGACACTTGAGGCTAAGAGATTAGGGTTTAGGGCTAGAACTAGGGTTTATACACGAAATCTTGTAGTCCTGCTCAAATCAATAATAAACATCTCTTTAGTCTTGATTAGTACCTTTTCACACAAATCTTCTAGTGTTACGTAGTACTAAAATGACCCTACACAAAAATACCATAACAGTTTGGCGCTAGAAGGAGGGGAGTAATCCAAACTACGTGACGATGGCATTAGAAGAACATGACGATCAATCCGAAGCCACTCCAAGGGAAATCGAGCTGGCCATGTCGACAACCTCCAAAGCCAAAACACAAAACTCTACAAGTCTCGAGAGGCGGCGGAGGACAATCCGGAGCTCCTCCAAGAAGTCCAAACCCTGAAGAGCAAACTTGATGAGCACTCCAAGCAGCTACAGCAAAGCGCCAAGAAGATGGGAGCCCTCGAAGCCGAAAACCTAGCTCTTCAGGATAAGAATCAGACTCGTGGAGAAGCTGGTAACAAAGCGGCCGAAGATTTCAAACCCGAGTTGACCCATGCCTCCTCTCGCTGCCGCCGATGAAGAAGGAGCAGCTCATCGGCCCATTCCCGTGCATTGTGGGAACCGAAATTCACACCGTCAATTTTAATGAATAAGATTGCGGAGGAAAGCCAAGTTAACCCGACTTTCCTTGAAGGTCAGTTCTGCGACAGCCAACGACAAGTGACCGAATAAATGCGGAAAAAGATTTGTTAAGATTTGAGACTGGACCTTAAGAAAGGCTGCCTCATTACCCTTCGAGGATCAAGTCGGGGCGTAGTTCAGTTTAGAAAGAATTGAACAAGAGATCGAACAGTCTGGGAGGTTCGATCTAGTATGGCGTTGTCATAGAAACAGGCATGTCGAAGATAATGCCTAGGGTTTCTATGTCGCGGGCTTTGAAGTAAAAAGAATTGTCCGATCCCTCCGAGGAAGCGGAGATTGAGCAGGAGAGGCCCAGCGTTCTAGGGCCTGGTTAGTCTAGTATGGCGTTAGTCATAGAAGCGGGCATGTCGAGATAATGCCTAGTGTTTCTATGTCGAGGAGCTCTGAGTAGAAATATAGTTAGATCCTTCGAGAGGAGCAGTCTGCGGAGAAGATAAAACTAGAGCGAGGCGTTCGTTAAGTCCTGCCTTGCTGGCCTAACGCCTAAGTTCTAAGTTCTCTGAGTCAGATTCAGGATTTTCTAATCTCCTTCTCTTCTGCTCTTGCTCTCCTTATATACTCACTCCTAGGTCGGTTTGCCTTAGGATGATGGACCTCGCCTTTGGGCCCAAGTTTATCTCTTGAGGAAATATTCCATTTCCGTCGATCTTCATAATTATCCACGAGTTTTCCCTATTTTGGTGGCTTGATGTTTATCCGATGTTAGGAAATTGGATAAACCGTCATAATGATTGGGCCTGAATTCTTAAAATCGTAAGTAAGTCCGTGGACTTGTCTTAAGTCGTTGAGCGTTTTATCACGATTTCTGAAAAGACTATCTTTCTCGTAAAATTAACGTATAGCCTAAAGGATCGATGTTCAAGTTAATGCGATCTTTGTTTTATCACGATATCTTCTCTGAAATCCAATCCTTCTAGTTTTTGTCGTAAAACATGGGGCCGATTCCAATCGAGTCGAAGGATGTTTATTCGTAGCGTGATCGTCCCAAACTCCACGATGATTGATCAAACAAGTCAAGATGGGATCAGACCGAACACGATGGGACCGAGACCAGGGCCGAGGCCGTCGACGGCCAGGCGAGGGGCGTGCAGGCGCCAGGCGGCGTGGCGGGTGCCGCCCGGCGCCAGTCGGAGTGCCGCGGCATCAGTCGAGTTCGCCGGCGCCCAGGTCAGCCGTGTGGCCCGGGTGCCGCCCGGCGCCAGGTCGGGTGCCGCCGGCGCCAGGCCAGGTTCCGCCGGCGCCAGGCCCGGAGTGCCTCCGGCGGCAGGCTGAAGATCTCGGCGAGGCCGATTTGATATCTTGATCGTTTTCTGGTTCCTCACGGGTTTGAGAGCGACCTCTTGAAGTTGAGGCAGATTCTTTTGTGTTTAGGGTTTTGTGGTGATTGAATCTTGATGTCCTTGGAGCGGACCCGATCTTTCGGGGACTCGTCAGCGCCGTAGTCTTCCGATCTCACAGAGAGTGGATATTCTAATTGAGAAAATCTCGTATAACTTCTTTTCAAATTTATCCGAGACTTTTGTTTTAAATACTTTCTAGAGACTTTCAGTCATTGATTCCGTCGTGACGATTTTGACACCAACATGCATGAACCGAGAATGGAGACACAGTTCCTAGGAAAACTTCGGAAACATAGGGATAGCGACTCAAGATGGAGGATGAAGAATACTGGCCCCGATCCAGCGATCACAGATCCTGCCATGGCTGCTTACCTCGAGCAGATGTTCTCCGAAATTCAATACCATCCAGTCTATGGTAGAGGCTCCTGGAGTAGCTCCTGCCATCCGAAGCGATCCTTGCTCTACTCAGATACCCGTTAGTGGAGGAGATTGCATCGGTCGAGATGCCGGAAGTTCTTCTTCCCAGCCGTAAAGATGTGCGATGGGACCAGCGATCCGACAACCATGTTGCTCAATACAAACAGCGGATGCTGACTGTAGCAATCCCAAGAGAGAGCTAAGAGAGCCGACCATGTGCAAGGTTTCGGCTCAACCCTCACGGGTCCTGCTCTCTAATGGTATATCAACCTCCCTCGAAGTCTATAAGGTCTTTTGCAGCTTAGCGATAAGTTAGGTGGAGCAGTTTGCCAGCAGCGAAAGCACGGAGAAGAGCTCGGACGATCTCTGAGAAATTCTCCAGCATAGGTGATATCACTCAAATAACCTTAAGGGTGACTTTACTCTCTCAAATAAGAGGTTCAGTTGTAGTACTTAGGGATCGAATCCACAGAGAGCTAGTGTACAAATAAGATGCAATCTTAGTGACTATGCTAGGTTGAAAATGGTTTAAAAGTAAATTGCAGGTTTGTTGAGTAATGGTAAGATTACTCAGTTGAAAGGATTTGGTTTTAAAGCAATAAAGAAAAGTAGTTAGATTCCGGGTAGGTATTCAGGAATTCAGGATTATAAATACTATAAAGGTTAACAAGTTGCTTGCATGATATGTCAGAGCTCAACACTTATTAAATGAATCCATCAGCTCTCGCATTATTTAGACCATCTATTACTTAGATGCTAAATGGTGTTTGCGGCAGCTATCTTGCTGACAGTATCGATCGATGGTTCGATAGGAATATCGACCGATACACCTCTAGCTATCTTAACCTGAAAACATACCTAATAGACTCCAAAACATAGATAATCGTAGTAAAAACACTCATATACCATGGGTAAAAATAGGTAAAATCCATGGTATATCAATAGGGGAGAACCGCTCGGGACCTATATCGCGCCCTTCAACCAAGAGAAAGTGGCCATCCCAGAATGCAACGCGGAGACAGCTATCTCTGCCTTCAAGAGAGGTTTGCTCCCCGATGGAGATCTATACAAGGAACTGACCACGTACCAATGCAAGACCATGGAAGATGTCTTATCCCGGGCATGGGCACAAGTGAGATGGGAAGAAAATGTCATAAGTCGAGCCAAAGCTCATCAGAAACAGGATCAGAAACAGGTCAAACTGCCGAGGAATGACCGCGATGAAAGACTTCACTCAGACCTGAAAAAGCAAACAATCACCCACAGGGCAGGTACCAGAACCGTCCCTCGCTCGGCTGAAGGCCTGGCCGTGTCAAACTGGCCCGACATCTCCCATCTGTCAATCTCAAAGCCTGAACTGGTCAATGTCCTGAGGCGAAGGGTCAACAAGTCAAGTGGCCCCGAAGATGAAGGCCTCGATTCGATCGAAACCACTAACCGCTGGTGTGACTTCGCAATGATCGGTCATAAGGCGGAAGATTGCATCGCCTAAGGATAGAGGTTAACGAGCTTCTCAGGAAAGGACACCTAAAGGAGTTCCTCTCGACAAGGCCAAGGATCTGCTGACCAAAGGAAGCACGAACCGCCTGACTGGAAGCGAACCCTGCTAGCCTCCACAGATAGGATGATACATGTCATCACAGGTGGCTGAGAAATGCGGGATCAGCCAATCAGCCGCAAAGAAGCACCCAATATGCCATGAATGGTCAGGAAACAGGAGATCCAGCGCATGCTCCTTGGTACTTGGCGAGATCAGCTTCACCTCGAGGCGGGGAGAAATTCCTTGCTCCATCACTACGTCCTGGTTGTCTCACTCCTGTAGCAAATTGCTTGGTGAAGCGAATATTGATAGACAACAGTAGTTCCAGTAACATTATCTTCCAATCCGCCTACTCTGATCTAGGACTGGAAGAAGGAGCCTTGACTTAGAAGGTCCCCGCTCATAGGATTTAGCGAGAATGCAGACCACTGGAGAAGTCATCCTCCCGTGTACTCGAGAAGGAATCAATCTATCCACCAAGTTCCTGGTCATCGACTGTCCTTCTTCCTACAACATCATACTCGGAAGACCCTGGATCCATAATATGGGAGCCGTACCTTTGACTCTCCATCAATTGGTAAAATTCCCGACCCCCTAGGGCATCCGAATGATCAGAGGGGCTGAGGAGAATTCCAGAGCCTGCTATCAGACCACCAAAGGGAAGACCAAGGTCTTATAGAAATTACAGAAAAAGCTTCCAGCTCCATGCACTCAGAAAAGCGGAAGTAGAAGACATGGGCGAGGTTCCCTTGGTAGAAGGAGATCGCGACATAAAACCTACAAATAGGGTCCAAGCTCGGAAGGATCGAGCAGGGGCTGATAGACTTCCTAAGATCTATCTCCGACTGTTTCGTGTGCTCGAACATGCCAGGAATCGACCCTGAGGTCATCATGCCCAAGTTACAAGTGGATCCCCAATATCCACCCGTTCGGCGAGAAGAGGAATTCACGAGAAAGGAACGAAATCATCAACAAGGAAGTAAGGAACCTGCTGGACGCCGGGTTCATACGGGAAGTCCAGTATCCAGAGTGGCTGGCCAGCGTGAGTGCGTAGTGGAGAAGAAGAATGAGAAGTGGAGAGTCTGTATCGATTTTACAGATCTCAGTTAGTGTCCCTAAGGATCCCTTTCCCTTCCTCACATAGACAAACTAGCCGATGCCACCACAGGACATATACTCATGAGCTTCATGGATGCATTCTCAGGTTACGACCAGATCCTTATGCATCCGGAGGACCGGGAGAATACCTCCTTTCATGACATCGGGGCATCCTTTTTAAGTCATGCCTTTGAGACAAAAACACGGGTCTACCTACCAAAGGCTGGTAAACATGATGTTAGTTGATCAGATAGGACAAACCATGGAGGTCTATATTGGCGACATGTTGGTCAATCCCTCGAGGAAAGAAGACCATATCGTTCATCTGCAGCAAGCCTTTACCACGCTAAGGAAATACCACATGAAGCTCAACCCCACGAAGTGTTCTTTTGGAGTCAGCTCCGGAAAGTTCCTCGGGTGCATAGTCACCAAGCTGGGGCATTGAGGCTAACTCAGAGCAGATAAGGGCTACCCAGGTGATTCCTTCTCCTCGAAACGTGAAAGAGGTGCAGAGATTGACAGGCCGAATGGCCGCGTTGGGTAGGTTTATCTCCAGACTGTCCGATAAATCTCACGCATTCTTTGAGGCTCTGAAGAATCCTCAAGACTTCCAATGGAGTAATAAGTGCGAGCAGGCCCTGGAGGATCTGAAGATATATCTGACTATTCCACCTCTCCTATCAAAGCCTCTCGATGGAAAGATCTTGCTACGTGCACTGGCGTCGGAACATGCGATAGCGGAGCCCTTGTAAGGAAAGAAGGTAGGAAGCAGCACCCCATCTACTCTGTAAGCAAATCATTGCTGGATGTGGAGACTCGTTATAATAATCTCGAGAAGCTAGCACTAGCACTGGTTACGACAACCCGCAAACTACGATCCTACTTCCAGGCCCATAAAATTGTAGTAGTGACTTCGTATGCTATCAAAGCAGTCCTCCACAAGCCAAAGTACCCGGACGCCTTGCCAAATGGGCAGTGGAGCTGGGAGAGTACGATGTTATCTTCCGGCCTGCCATTGCTATCAAGTCGCGGGTCCTGGCCGACCTTATTGCTGAATTCTCTCCCTCCATGCTTCCGGCCTTACAGCAGGAGATGAGCCTATTGGGAAAAGAAGGGATATTCGTCGATGGCTCAGCAAAATCATAGATATAGTCCTATGTTCAGTCCTAACCTCCCCAATGGAGAACCTCGTCATGAGATGAACCTCGAGATGGCCAATAATGAAAATGAAGACCAGGCCTCGGTCAAAATTCAACAATCTCCCCCTGAGAGAAAGCTCCTTATAAGGTAGTCGAGGTGCAGGGGGCAGGAGCCTATAAGCTACAAGACAGTAAAGGCAAGGTCCAACCTAATTGCTGGAACACCTTGCATCTCAAACTCTACCATTTTGAAACGATCGGATCAGGCTTTTTATAGTTATATTACTATCTACATTTATTTAAGTACACTGGTTTCCTACTCCTATGTATGCTGATAAAAACGTCTCCGGACTAAAGCTTATATAATTCATTTAGTTTCGACTAAAGGAGTCTAAGGAACTCCACGTACTTAAAGGGGCATACCAGCTGGATCAGGTCCCGAGGGGTCCCTCGATCCTGGCAAACCCTACATCTCCGTGACACGATTCACAAAAACATTGGGTGTATGACATACAGGAACGGGCCTGAGAAACCCTAGTACACTGTCAAAAACACCTCATTACATGCGTAAAAGCCTCGAGCTAACGTAGGGACCGCACGTACTAGTGCCCAAAACCCTGCATTAAAAACACCACGAGCTATACACAATGCAGGGGGCATGACGTATAACTGCAGAGTATTGTCATCAGCCTGGAACTGATGCAGGGAGCAGACGGTGCAAAGAATCCTGAGAGAGCCCTTCATATTCATTACTTCTCAAGACGTGGAAAGTAGTAAGTCTGGCACTTGGAATACTACTACGAGTAGATCCACACCAGCACCAAATTAAAGACTGAGAGTGGCTTTCTGCAGAAAGCAGAGTGCAGCTTGATAGGTTCTTGATAGTGGCCTACTTCCGAAGCGCAATCGCTTATACTTGATCCAAGGTCGTTAGTGGCCTACCCAAGGGGGACAGAACACGATCTCGATGAAAACAACCTCCGGGTTTAAACCAAAACCGGGTTCTAAATCTTAACCTCAGGGTTTAATAAAAGTCTCCGGATTTGAATTAAAAACCTTCGGGTTCTAAAGTTCAGACCTTAGGGTTCAAGCAAAAATCTCCGGATTTAAATTCAAAACCTTCGGGTTCTAAGTTCCAAACTTGGGGCTCAAACCAAAATCTTCGGATCTAAATTGGATCTCCAGGTTCTAGATCAAAGTTTCAGGCCACGCGGTTTATAAATTCCAAGCTACAGGCCTCCGAGAGCGTGGAAACACTTTTATTCCACGAGGGTCGTACATAAAACAGAGAGAAGCGCCTGAATAAAAACAAAGTACCACAAAGGGCGATTATTCCAACAAACATCAAAGAATCGTCAAGCAGAAGGGTCAACTTCCATATCCGAGGATGGAGGGATAACAGGCTCATCTTCGAAAGAAGGGGGGTCAACCCCTTTAAGTCTCGCTTCGGCCAAGACTACGGTCTTGAAATTGTCCAACTCCCTGGCCAGATTCCACTTATGAGCTTGTCCATTGAGCCACTCCTTAATTACCTCCCATCGAGAGGTAATCCTCGCTCCATTTACGGCCATCGTCATCCTATCCTCTGAGGACCTTATCTCCCCTTCAAGTTTGGCGAATGCCTCCTTCAGCTCCTCCTTTTCCTGGCTTAATCTCAGCGCCTCCACCGAAGAATTCTCTACTAAACCCTTGATTGCTTTGGTCTTGGCCTGAAGATCACGAAGCTCCATCTCCTTAGCAACGCGTTTGCTCACCTCCTCGGACAATTGCGGGTCAGCTTCTACTTCCTCGGGCCAAAGATGGAAACTTCTCCAATAGCCGATCTCCAAAGTGTGCAACTGAGAAATGGTCTGCATTGAAATCACCAAGTAAGAATCATGACAAAAGGTTGAGCTTCAAAACTGAAAAGTCCTGCCCTTACGGAAGAAGTCTGCCCTAAATCGTCTCAATCACCTCCGAGGATCATCTCGAAGAAGGGTCGGTGTTTGCTCAGCACCAGAGGATTGTGGAAGCGCACCTACTAGTCGTCCTATCCCTCAACGTCCTCCCATGAGAAGAAGAGGTGGCCTCGGCTTTCACCATCATCTTGCGCCTGCTCGGTAATCACCACCTCGCCGAGACAATCCCACCAATGATCCCTCTTTTCGCGGAAAGCGCGTCCGTGGCCCTCTTGAAGGCAGTTATCGGATCCTCTTTGTCTCCCCAGCCATACCGTCCTAAGCGAGATAATCAGGAACGATCCGACAAAAGCCAAAAGCATGGAAGTTATGGGGAAAGAACCTTACACCACAAACAGCTACGACGCAGTACCTTGGAGCTAATAAGATGAGCCACGTGATGCTTTCGATAGGAAGCGCTCGAGCTCGAGTAGCGTTGCTCGCCCTCAGCACGAGCAGGATGGGTCCCCTTTGCACAAAAAGAGAGATCGGGTAAAGCCTGACAATAACTTTCGAGATCAAATTTTCCCTCTTCCCCACGAAGTTCTATCGGTAGAAAGATCCTGGAAGAGTCATGAAGACCAATATTTCCTGCCATTTCTTACCCAAAGCCAGCCCTTTGCGGTGCTCTTAGGAAGCTCCTCGATAGGAAGACCATTGCGTGGGCGAAGATAGAACGACCCGCCCCCATTAATGGGGCTGGCTGGTAAGCAAAAGAACTTCTTCAATACCTGGGGAAGGTCTTCCTCATCGCTCAGGCTCTGAATAGCTATCAGAGTCAGCCAAGCGGGAGGGTTGAGCTGAGAAGGAGAGATCCGGAAAAAGCTGCAGAGATCCGCGATTAAAGATGGGACGTCTCCCCTAAAACCAGATTCAAAAAGCCTCGTAAATGGCGATCTCTTCCGGCGTCCCATTAGAAGCCCTCGGCAGCTTTAGGAATACGGAGTACACCGACGAGGAAGTGAGTAACTCTTTCGCCAATCCTCCAAATCTTTCTCTCCCACTAACAAAGTAGGGCCCACCAACTGACATTATCAAGGGAGCAAAACAGGAAAGAAAATCTGGCCAGTTGATCGCACCAGAATCAGACCTAAATGGCCTCAGATTTTGCCGTGTTGATTGTTGGCCCAACTCGGGCCCAAAATCCTGTGTTTCGTCGAACACCATTAGTTGAGGTCATACGTCAAGACTCAAGCTCAGTTTGGCTGGCTTCCCTCAGATCTAAGGCTCGACCGTCCGTTAGGGAACCCTTTTGAAAGAAGAAAGAGTCTTCGTTCCAGCTCTAAACATGACTCCGCCTAAGCATGAATTAGAAGGAGTCTGGGTGGCGCCTCCCTTAAAAGAAATCTGCTACAACCAAGCTATGACGAGATATACACTTTATCCCTTGATCGGTAACAAAATTAAGAAATTAAGGGCAAACTGTTGGGGAAAAATATCCAGGTACCAGATTTTTTCAGCTTCCGGACAAGGTACCTACTTCCGATCCCTACATCGAAGGAACCTGCTTCCGGTACCTACCTCCAATACCGACCCTGAAGCAAAATGTAAGTTTCCCGCCTACAGAGATTCTTCCATATTTACGAATATGGAAGAGTTCCATCTACTTCAACCGACATCTACTATAAAGAGACCCCAAAAACCCTAGAAAAAGGGATCGACACTTCGAGGCTAAGAGACTAGGGTTTAGACGGCTAGAACTAGGCTTGCCCTGACCTTGGCCAAACTCCTTTCTTCATATTTTTTCGACCACAAAGCTCCCAAACACCCCAAATATTCCATAGCACACTCCAGGACCTGATAATGACTTATGAATGCAAAATGGAACTAAATATGCCTAATGCCTAACTTATATGATCAAAATGCACAAGATATGAATGCAAAAACATGTAAATATGCAAGACATCAACTCCCCACTAGCCATTTACTTGTCCTCAAGGAGCTTAGCCAAAAGAAACACTTATAGCACTCAACTAGACATCCTAAAGAAACATAGCAAACAGCATGATCATACTCTTTTATTACCTCTAGCTTCTCAAGGCCTATCAATACTCTTATGCCTCTACACAAGATGCAATGCTTATCAACCAACATGCTCTCTTAACCAACCCTCACATTGATTCACACACACACACACACAAGGTGAAGTCTCACAAATGGGCACATGATCTCAATCATTTGGCTAGGTGATCAAATGGTCTAATATGGACGAAAAGGAGGGTTCAATGCATCTTTTTAAGGTGGCAATCACTCAAGAATCAAGGAGCTTGATCATTATGTATAATTTATCTAAGACTAGGAGCAATTCATGCATACATGGATCCATCCTCATCATTCTACCCATTCCTAAGTGATTACAAGTTCTACACCCTTTCCATTCATCCCATTGCCCAAAATGAAAAACATTCTCATCACTCACCCCATGAACAACTTTCTTTCTTTTGAGATTCAACCTCTAAGGACCTTTTATTCACAATTCACACTTCTAAGCTCTAACACTTTTGTTTTCCTTCCCACTATCTTATTGAATCTTTCATTCTTTTTTTTTTTTTTTTATATGAAGGGGAAGGTCAAAAACATCAATCAAGAGCTTAATGTCTTTCTATTCTAGGTCCCTAGGGCTTTTCTTTCTTATGATACTCTTTTGTTCATCAATCTCAACATTGTTACATTCCAAACCCAAGATATAAACCATTAAGTAGCAAAGACCCCACTCACCATCCTAGAAGCTAGCTCAAATGATGACCCTATGCTAGCAAGAGATGAGAACAAATCCATGTCCCTCCCAATACTCTCAAGATTTTGCACATGACAAGCTATCAGAAGAGGCCTCACTCATGCAAATCAATGTAGGCTTCAAGAAATGGCTAGGGTTCAAGGGGGTGTGGGTTAACAAAGAGTGGTATAATGGGGAAAGATAACCCAAATGTGTATGAGATCCATGATCAAGTATGAAAATGCCCATATGCAAGAGAATTTAAGTTCATTCAAGTCTAAGTTCAGGTTGGAGCTGGTTTCAAGAACAATGCCAATATCAAGCAAGCAAGCAAGTTTCAAGAAGAGTTTTCAAGGGTCAAAGCATGCAAGCCTTTCAAAAGATGCTTAAGCTACTTGATATGTTTAACTAGGGTGTCAAATTCAGTGCAAACAAGTGTTCTTTACAAGGCAATGCTCCATGTGCAAGTGAGTGCAACCTATATGCTCTAGACTCAATCTTAAAGATGCAAGTGATGAAACTA
This sequence comes from Brassica nigra, assembly GCA_016432835.1. Classification (NCBI taxonomy): domain Eukaryota; kingdom Viridiplantae; phylum Streptophyta; class Magnoliopsida; order Brassicales; family Brassicaceae; genus Brassica; species Brassica nigra. The sequence continues at coordinate 17,107 of JAEACV010000788.1, forward strand.
CATGATTCCAAAATTTTTTTAAATTTTTTTTTCTATGCATATATGAATGTACAATGCAATGCATGAGACTCTCAATCACAAATCAAACATGATCAAATACTTGGTACCTCCCCCACACTTAAATCACACAGTCTCTGTGAGTAAGAGAAGGAGATAACCCAACAAGACAAAAGCAAATGTATATAAAAGAAGGGTTGGAGTGATACCTCATAAGGAGAGTTAGAAGATTCAGTTGGTGCCTAGGGGAGCAATGTCTGTTCGCCTGCCTCGTCAGCCCAAGGGTCTTTAAAAAAAAAATCCTAGTGAAATATGTACAAAGGATAGCCATGGGACTTCCTCCCAAGTGAGCTTGTTTTGAGTCACTAGCTTGACTTTCCTTCCTCTGGCTAGTGAAGGCTGGATGTGTCTAGGCTCTTTACCCATGTAGTGAAAGCCTTCTTGCCAAACTGGATCACCAGGATCATAATCATCATAGAACCAACCCCTAAACTCATTCATCCTGATCTCTTCAAAGGGTACCTTCCTTGGATCATATACAATGAGCTCCTTGGTCGAGAGTATACCAAAATGGTAGGAAAAGGGCTTGTACATAGGAGAGTATTCTTGGTGCATCTCTTTGGGGGATACTTCAATGTAAATAACTTGATTCTCCCTAGACTCGTCACCCCTTGTTCCTTCCTTGGAAGTAATCTTCACATGTGTTTCCTCCTTGGTTGAGAACTCATCCATAACCATTGAGATCTCTCTTATCTCCTCTATGCATTCAACAACCAAACCATCATCACAAAGATCTTCAAAGATTCTTCCAACCAAGCTTACTTCTTCATCCTTGCTTCTTGTTGAATAACTCTTGAATGTTGTTGGTTCAACTTGCTCTTCATATCTTTGCCCAAGATTTCCATCTACCATGCATCCAAGGAGTAAGTCAAGCTCATGTATAGAATTTTCAGCTTCTTGTTGAAATCCATCCTTGAGCTGCATGTCCTCTTCAACATCAATTTCCATATCCATGGTACATTCTTCACAAGTGATGGTGTTGTAAAGGGGAATGATGCTTTCTTCTTGATCTTCAATGATGTGAGACAGGTTGTTGTTGATAGACTTCACATGTGTTATAGTTTCATCCATCCTTGAGCTAAGAGTCTTGCCATGAGCATCTACCTTGGTGTAAAGAGAACTCATTTGCCTTTGTATCTCTAGCCTTCCTCTTTCTTGATTCTCCAAAACTTCAAGCATGTTGGTGATGTTTTCTTCATTGGAGGCTTGAGGAAATTTGACTTCTTGTTCTTCATACTCTAAATTCCAAGGTTGGTATCTCTCACCATACCCATATTGGTTTTCTTGACCAAGGTTTCCATGTGGTTGGTACTCAATTGGGTGGTTGGCTCATAAGCTCTGTCACAATAAGTGGAGCTCCTAGATATCATCCTTTCTTGACTCTCTACAATAGCCTTGAACATTGATTCCAAGTCAAGAGACATGATCTTCCTCTCTTGTGATTGTACCTTGAAAAAAACAACCACTTGAAAGGGAATTAGTAACTAGATAAAGGTAACAAGACTTAGTCTCAAGCAAGTGACTAAATCCCAATGTCAAAATCAAACTAGAACTTTGCAACGGCGCCAATTTGATGATGGACTTTTCAAAGATCCTAATCAAATGTTGTGGTATACAAGATGTCAATCCAATTCTAATAGATTTCAATGCAAAGGGAATGCAAGTCTATACTAAAGCTAAGTGCAATCAAAGAGTGGAATGAAGTGAACTAAAACTAAGCTAAAATGCAATAAAGTAATGGTCTCTCTTTCAGTATGAAGCAATAGGACTCATGGGGCAAAAGAATTGACTTTGGGTGATCAAGTTTCAATCTAAGATGACAAGCTTTCAATCAATCTAACACCTTAAGCCTAGACACAATCCTAAGCAAGCTCTATCCCTAGATGAATGCTCATTCACTAACATATCTCAAGCATCTAATCCCTTAGGTTGAATAATATGAAAGCAATCAATAAGAACAAGTCTATTAGCTATCTCAACACCTTTAACAACTAATCCCTTAGGTAAAGGATGTTAAAAGCATTGAAGAGTTGGTTCAGGAATTCCATAGAACACCTTTCGGGCATGAAATGCCTATGGCTCTATTTTGAAGAGGCCAACTCCAAAATACCAATAAGAACACTCTACAAGCAAGGGTAAAGAAGGATCTACATTAATACACCCTAGATCTAGCGTAATCACCCTTAGTCTCCCAAGCCCATGAACCCTAGATAGATCTACTCACTAATAGACATGGATAACCTTAAAACCATGGATGATTCAAGGCTAAACATGATTAGAGATGAAGATAATCTAGTAAACACAAGAAAATAAGATGAAAAAGTATCCAAGATCCAAGCTTTCTTCAAGATCTAAAAGTATTTTTGAGAGAAAAGAAGTTAAGTCCCAACTTTGGGATACAAGAGTATTTATACTTGGCTTAAAAGCCCTAAAAACATCATAGAAAATGACTAAAAGGCCCTTGGAAGCAATTAGGTCTCGACCAATAGGAAGGCATGGTGAAAACGCTCAGGGTCTCTCAGGACGATCCAGCCCGCGCATGTCTGACCCGCGCAGAACCGTCCGGTCCGTTCCTCGTCCGTGCGAGTGTGCTGACCCAAGCGTCCGTCCCATGCGTCCGTCCTGCTTTGTCTTGTTTCGTCCCGTGCGGGTGCTACGTCCCGCGCACATCCATCCCGAGCAGAATCATCCGGCCGTTTGTGTGTCCCAGGGTGTACTTTAACCACTCCAGCCCGCGCACCGTCCTGTCCGTTCCTGGCCTGTCCCGCGCGGGTAAGTGAGGCCGAGCACTCTAGGATGCGCATGCCTCTTCCGTTCCACGTCCTGTCCCGCGCGGGTGCTCTCTCCCAAGCACTCCTGGCCGCGCATCCGGACATTGATCCATTCCAACTCGGCTGTCCCATCTTCCTTCGTCCCGGGTAAGTGTCATGGTCCATCTCGCGTCGGCCGTCCAAGGTGAGGTCATGATCATGGCTTGGCTTGCCCTGACCTTGGCCAAACTCCATTCTTCATCTTTTTTCGACCACAAAGCTTCCAAACACCCCAAATACTCCATATCACACTCCAAGACCTGATAAAGACTTATGAATGCAAAATGGACCTAAAGATGCCTAATGCCTAACTTATATGATCAAATTGCACAAGACACGAATGCTAAAAATATGTAAATATGCAAGACATCACCTGCTCAAATCAATAATAAACATCTCTTTAGTCTCGATGCTTACCCTTTCACACAAATCTTCTAGTGTTCCGTAGTACTAAAACGACCCTACACAAAAATACCATTAAAAACTGCAGGAATGGACTAATCATGTCCCAATATGCATAAGAAAATGCTAACACCCGCATATGCAACAAGAGAAGAATAAACTCATCCATGTAAACTCCTGCTATCTAAACAATAGATTCCGACTTCAGGTCCAGGTCAATCCCTGCCTCTGGATCAATCTGAACTAGGGGCCACAGGAGATCGTGTCAATGCCTGCGTCCAGGTCCAGGAACAGAGAAGAATTGTTGTACCACCTGACATAGTAGGACCACGAAAATAGCACCGTCCTGGTAAGAGGAGTTAGCGCTCTATCAGTCATAACAGTCCGGAAGTTACAACATTACTCCCAAGCTCATCTGTTCGTGGTGGTATTGTCTTCGAAAGTATTGCCCCATTAGCGAGAAGTACAACAGAAGTTGTCAAAGCGGGCAGAGGAGCTCACCAACATCCAGGAATCTCCAGGTCTCGGGAGGATAAATCCTACAACCTCCGGGTTCCAGGAACCTCCAGGCTTCTGACAAGGAGTTTTTAGGTTCCTAAGCCAAAGTAGTATAGATGAGTGTCAATCCATTCCTAAGTGAAAATGATGCAAAGAGATTACAAGAGAATGCTTAAGCTAAGTGCAACCAGTTTGTGAAATGATTTCAAACAAGGAACAATGACTAACAAGAACAAGTAAATAGAGAGTTTAAACAATAATAGGAAAGAGGACTCATGGGGCTAGGCATTTGATCTCAGTTGATGAAGATCCAATCTAAGGTGGCAAGATATCAATCAAAAGGTTTCCTTAAGTCAAGAACACTAAAATAAGCAGGGTCTTTTCCAAGATAAATACTCATTTGCCATTAATCATCAATTCCCATTGGTTTGATTCAATCAAAAAATCACTAAGTGCAAGTCTACTAACTATCTAAGAACCCTAGCATCAATTCCTATTGGCTAGGAACGCAAAGAGCAAAGTTTACTTCATTCAGACATTTCATCGAACATCTTCCGGGCATGAAATTTCCAATGATCTAGATTAGAGTGGCCAACACTAATCTAGCAATAAGAACAGTAGATAAGCAAGGAAACAAAGAGATCTAACACTAACACCATAGATATTTACTTAATCACCCAAATCACCCTAGCCCATGAATCCAAGATAGATCTACTCACCAATCTTCATGATTAACCCAAAACCCATGGTTGATTTAAGAGAAATCATGTTGAGAAACAAGTTTAATCTAACAAACACAAAGAAATAAGATGAAAAGAGACTAAATATTCAATCTTTCTTCAAAATCTCAAAGTCTTTAGAGAGAAAACAAGATAAGTCCCAACTTTGGGATAACAAGAGTATTTATATGATCCTTAAAAACCCCAATGGGCTCATATACAAGTCTGAAAGGCCCATAAAAAGCATGAAAAACAACCAGAAAAGTGTTCGGAGCGGGTGGATCGGCTGGCTCGTCCGGCCGCTCCAGGTTGCTCTTCTCACCCGAGCGGGTCGTCCAGGTCGCTCCGGCTGGTCGCTCCAGGGTCGACCGCGGGTGGACTAGGTCGCTCCACCTGGTCGCTCCAGGGTTGACCGCGGGTCGACCAGGTCGCTCCGGCTGGTCGCTACAGGGTTGATATGCCTCCAGTAGATAGATCATAACTCCTTCAATACAGCTACAAATGACTTGAAACCACCTCCATGGGAAAGCTAACTTAATTGCCTATGTTGTCCCTAAATTTCAGCTTCAGAAATTATCTTTAAGGCCTTCGTCCATGTTCATCTTTCACCCTTTTGACTCAAAACCCCTCAAACGCCTTCAAACTCACCAAAGATATCTCCTTGACCTGATATAGACATATGCAATGCAATGCAACCTAAATATTCCTAAATAGTGATATATATGATCAATATGTACAAGAATGAATGATTAAAACCATGCAAATATGCAAGATATCAACTCCCCCAAACTTGTTCTTTACTTGTCCTCAAGTGGACCTTCAAGAACTCATGGGGAGAGAGGTTTGAAGGTGGGAGTTCATAGCCAAAAGAAACACTTCCTAGAACTCAACTTGATATCCTAAAGAAACAGAGCAAATAGCATGAGCAAACTCTTGTTGG
>JAEACV010000473.1:0-26258 GCA_016432835.1 Brassica nigra
ATAAATAAAGGCGTCTTTGCTAAACCATTTCTTCTCTTTACCGTTTCCCGTTCAAATACTATCTTCCACGTGCTGTGCCGAGTAAAAGGATGCGACGACATCGTTGTTGTAACGAGTTAACTAACTGACGATGACAATTGTAAGAACTTTTCTCGACTTTGGCATCGTTAATCATGGAATCCGACAAGCTTGAGCTCGTGTTGTTCTGGAGTTCGTGTTGAATCGGAGTTCAAACATGAAGTGAGAGAGCACTTCCATTACTCGTCAATGGGTGGTGGCAGTAGCGAGCAGAAGTCGACAATCATTTCTCTTACTTTTTGTTAGCCCTCAGCTTTGACGAGTGTTGTGATCACAGAGCCATTACGTCTGGTCTCAATTTTTCAGAGTAAATTTTAGCCGTTGTTGTCGGGGTTATGACGGTGATGACGTTGGCTAAGCTTTTCGGCATTGAACTGCATGAGGTCGAGCTTTGTTTGACCGTGTGAGCAGGCGTTCGTTGATGCTTTCGTTCATTAGGTTGAGCCTCTTGATCGCCGAGAAGGTGAGCCTAAGAACGTGCACGAGCTTAGGCTCCATACTGTCGAGCAAGATTTGACGAGTAAAAGAGCTTGAACTCGGTTGATGATCTTTGTGCTACGAGTGATGGAGCTTTAAGTCAGCGGCAAGAGACGAGCTGGTGTCAGCTTGATCACAAGGAGAGTTTTGGCGATGAGGCGTCTTTGTTAGTCGAGGAAAGCGTGGTGATCAGTGTCGGTGAAGTGGAAGTCGGTGAAGTGTGCGACTGTGGCGGTGTCAGCGTATCGTCATTACTGGGCGAGTAACCGAGCTCGAGGCTGATAACCACACAAGCTCGAGCATAAACTGTCTTTATGAGTCTGTTGGACTTGTGCTTTTAGTCGGTGGCTGAGAGAAACAGAGCTGGTTCGCGGCAGTTATGCGGTGTACCGGCCTCGAGAGGTTTAGAGCTAGTTATTGGCATATGGCGGAGTGGTCCATCCCTCATGAGTTAAGCTGGCGAGCTCTTACCCGAAAACCGACCGAGCAGAATAATATGCGAGGAAGTTTCGGCGTTGACTTGTGCGAGTAAAGCACATGACTTTGTTTGGTGCATGAGTCTCAAGTCAGTAATCAACAGCCAGATGGAGCTTTTGAAGTGTTGTCATCAATGCTTTCATGTGAACGGTGAGTTTACTCGGCTTGTAAAGTTTTTCAAAATCGCTTGTGGAACAACGAAGCAAAAATTCAAGTGGGCGAGAAACAAGTCGAATTGTCTCTTCATTTTGAATATCAAAGTGGGCCTGACGAGTAAAATGACGTACCTTGGCAGCACAATTTTGTTTTATGTCGACATGAACCAGCAAATTTATTTGCTTGATGCGAAGATGAATATGGCAGGTCCCAGCCTTTTTTTTTTTTTTTTTTAACTTTGGAGCAGTGTTTTAAACTCAGACGAACCGGTGGTCGGACCAGATTCAACAGCGAACCAGACACCAAACGGGTTGGATTAACCAAAACTCAACTAAAATTGAACTGGTTAAAACCCATATTGAACCCTTAAAATCCGGGAACCGGCGACCCAACGAACCGGCTAAACCCTGGTTCATATAGAAACAAAATTTTGTTAATAAAATTAGGCGATAAACTTCTTGAATAATATCCTAAAGATGGCGAAGAACTCAATTATGGTATAATTTTGAATTTAATTTCTAAATATAGTTTTAACTAATGTGTATTTAATTTTTTTAAAGGTGATGAAGATTTAAAGTTGATAAAGATCTACAGAGTAAACTTTAAATGTGTTTTTTTCTATTGATTTTAGATTTGAACTATTGGATTGTTTTATTATTCAATTACATTTCATTTGCTATTTTTTAAGTTTTTTCAAAACATTATGGCTATGAAATATTTTATTTGATTTTATCTAATTTTGTTAAAATATGCATATTATTTACAAAACATCATTAAATCTGTTTAATACATTAAACCGGTCGAGATTAATCCGAACCAGGTTGAACCAGATTAACCTGTGACCCAAAATATTTCTGGTTCGCTCATGATCCGGTTTTAAAACGCTTTGGAGTAAAGTACTTGAAGCTTCGTTTGAGTAGAAGTGATTGCAAAGCGTGATGAAAGGACTTTTCTAGGGTCCTAATCAAATGTTGTAGAATACAAGATGTCAATCCAATTCTAAGAGATTCTAATGCAGAGGGAATGCAAGTTCATGCTTAATCTAAGTGCAATCAAGATGAGAGGATGATTATGAAACTAAGACATATTAAAAATGCAATAAAAGATTGAACTTTCTTTCTCAATGAGGCAAGGGTTCTTGGGACAAGGGAATTGACTTTGGGTGATCAGGTTCAATCCAAGATGCCAACTTTTCAATCAATCTAATTCCTTATGCCTAGACAACAAAACTAAGCAAGCTCATCCCTAGATGAATGCTCTTTTGTGATCACCCAAGTACACCAAATCCTTTGGCTGTAATGATCAAAGCAAACATGGAGAATGAGTCTAATAGCAATCCTAGCTTCTTTGACAACTAATCCCTTAGGCAAAGCAAGCTAAAAGCATAGATGAGTTGGTTCAGGCATTTCATAGAACACCTTCGGGCATGAAATGCCTATGGCTCTATGTTTGAGAGGCCAACCCAAATATAGCATGAAGAACACCAAATCAATGCAAGGAAAGGATAGATCTAACACTAAGCACCTTGGATCTACACTTAATCACCCTTAGTCTCCAAGCCCATGAACCCTAGATAGATCTACTCACTAATAGCCATGGAAAACCTCAAAATCAATGATGATTCAAGGCTAAACATGATTAGAGAAGAAGATAATCTATTAAACACAAAAGAAATGAGATAAAAAGTATCAAAGATCCAAACTTTCTTCAAGATCTTATTATGTTTTTGAGAGAAAAGTTAGATCTCTTAATGAGATTACAAGAGTATATATAGGAGGCTTGAAAGCCCTTAAAAACATAAGAGAAAAGTCTAAAGGCCTTGGTGCCACATGATTTTCGACCAATCGAGAAGCCAAGAAAGGAAGAGTGAACCACCGGGTCAGGCAGTGTGGTCCATGGCGGGTGTGTTCAGCATCCTTTCAGCGGCCCGTGCGGGTAAAGCAGTCGGGTGGGTGCTGTCGGGTGTCTTCATCTTGTATTATGTGGCGGGTGGAGCGTCGGGTCGTCCTCATCGCTGGCTTCATCGTCCGGGTGGTATTGGCAGCGTGCATTCTTGGCTCAGCAGCATCAGGGCGTCGGGTCCTTGTCCCGGGTGGTATTGGTGTAGCGCATTCTTGGCGCTCAGCAGCATCAGAGCGTCTGGTGGAAGCGGCCGGTGAGGAGGTCGGGTATCTGCTGGTACTGTGGGTGAGGGTGGTCATGTACTGCGGGCATGTGGTGATCAGTTTGTCCCTCGTCCCGCGGGTCCTCGTCCTCGGGTGGTACTGGCGGCGTCTGAGCTCATCCAGCATGACCTGATGGTCTGGCTCGGTTATGGTAACACGGGTGGCTTGACGTGCTTCCATTCAATTGACCATAACTTCTCAATATGACTCCAAATGTCTTGAAACCACTTCCATTGGAAAGCTAACTCAAATGCCATGCCTCCACCAAATCTTAGAATCAGAAGATATTTCTAAGGCCTCTCCATGTTCATCTTTAAACCCTTCTTTTCATCACAAAACTCCCAAACATCTTCAATATCTCCAAAGTGTGCTACAACACCTAATAGGGACTTATGAATGCAAAATGAGCCTAAGATGCCTAATGCCTAATCTAAATGAGCAAAAATGCACAAGATATGATAGCTAAAAACATGTAAATATGCAAGACATCAACTCCCCACTAGACCTGCTTGTCCTCAAGTAAACTTTTCAAACACAAGGGGGATGGATGCAGGATGGGAACAAAGCCAAAGGAAACACTCATAGCACTCAACCTGACCCTAAAGAAACATAGCAAATAGAATGAGCAAACTCTCTTATTATGCTCTAGCTTCACAAGGCCTATCAATTACTCTTATGTCTCTACACAAGATGCAATGCCTATCAACCAACATGTTCTCTTAACCAGCCCTCACATTGATTCACACACACACACACAGGTGAGTCTCACAAATGGGCACATGATCTCAATCATTTGGCTAGGTGATCAAATGGTCTAATAAGGATGAAAGGAGGGTTCAATGCATCATTTCAAGGTGGCTATCACTCAAAATCAAGGAGCTTGATCATTATGCAAAATTTATCTAAGACTAGGAATTCATGCATACATGGATCCATCCTCATCATTCTACCCAATTCCTAAGTGATTACAAGATCTACACCCTTTTATTCATCCCATAACCCAAAATGAAGACATACTCACATCACTCACCCAATGAACATTTTCTTTCTCATGATTCAACCTCTGGGACCTCTATTCACATTCTAACTCTAACTCTTAAGTTTTCCTTCCCCACTATCTTGTTGAATCTTTCATTTTTTTTTTCTTTTTTCTTTTCCTTCTTTTTTTTCTTTTCTTTCTTTCTTTTTTTTTTATATACATGAGGAGGTCAAAACTTCAAAGAGCTTTCATTTTTCATTTCTAGGTCCCTAGGGTTTCTTTCTCAAAACTTTCTTTGTTCATCAATCTCAACATTATCATATCCCCAAACCCAAATGTAAACCATTAGGTAACAAACATTTCACTCACCATCCTAGAAGCTAGCTCAAATGATGACCCTATGCTAGCAAGAGATGAGAACAAATCCATGTCGCTCCAATACTCTCAAGATTTTGCATGACAAGCTATCAAAGAGGCCTCACTCAAGCAAATCAATGTAGGCTTCAAAGAATGGATAGGGTTCAAGGGTAAGGAGTGCCATTTGGGTTAACAAGGGTGGTACAATGGAGAAAGATAACCCAAATGTGTATGAGATCCATGACTAAGTATGCAAATGCCCATATGCAAGAGATTAAGTTCATTCAAGTCTAAGTTCAGGATGGAGCTGGTCTTAGAACAATGCCAATATCAAGAGCAAGCAAGTTTCAAGAAGAGTTTCAAGGCTCAAAGCATGCAAGCTTTTTCAAAGATGCTCAAGCTACCTGATATGTTTAACTAGGGTGTCAAATTCAGTGCAAACAGTGTTCTTTACAGGCAAATCTCCATATGCAAATGAATGCAACCTATATGCTCTAGACTCAATCTTAAGGATGCAAGTGATGCTCTCATGGTTCAAAATTTAAAATTTTTGGATTTTCTATGCACTTATGAATGTACAATGCAATGCATGAGACTCAAAATCACAAAGCAAACATGATCAAATATCCGTACCTCTCCACACTTAAATCACACAGTCTCCTGTGTGAGTAAGAGAAAGAGATACCTCAACAAGGCAAAGCAAATGTATACAAGAAGGGTTGGAGTGATACCACACAAGGAGATTTGGGCATGGTGCTTGTCATGACTAGAAGCTGGCTTGGTTCATAGCAACTAGAGGAGGCTGCTACATGGATCAAGCTCAAGTGGTTCACCACCATTCTTCTCTCCTCTAGTGCTTGGCTCAACCTGAAAATCTTGACCACTTTTAAAAACTAAAAAGGAAATTTGAAATTGCAAAGCTATATACAAGGATAACCATGAGATTTCCTCCCAAGTGAGCTTGTTTTGAGTCACTAGCTTGACTACCTTTTCTCTTGGACTAGTGAGAAGGAGGATCCTTCCAACCTTCAAGTGTGATGGTGAGGACCTGAGAGAGAAGCTTGGAAGCTTGTTGGGTCATCTTGGAGCTGAGGGTGATGATGGCTCTAGCACTTGAGAATGGTGTGGATCTGCCCTTGTGCTTGATCTTGTACTCAATGACTCCATCCTTGAGATTCTTTGGATGGAAGTGAGAGTGTGTGGGAGCAAATCAAGAGGTGGAGGATGAGGCTCTTTCACCATCTTCTTCTTGCCATGAGTGGCCTTTGAGACTCCACTCATCCCCTCCTTTTAGCACTTTCAAGTGCTCACCACACTTCTCTTTAGAGGACTCTCCATCAAGACCTTCTTTCTTACCAACAACCTCTTCATCTTGGGGCTTCTCAACAACTTGTGCATCACAGTGATTGTCCCACAATAGTCTGATTCCATTGGAGGTTGGAAGGATAGAGACAGTTTGTTGACATGCATGAGGTGATCTTCTTGTTGGGAAAGTCAATGCAAGCTCCAACTGTTGTGAGGAAAGGAGTGCCAAGGATCAGGGACTCTCTTCAGATGCCATCTTCAAAACAGTGAGATCAATAGGTATGGTGCAGGATCAATCTTCAAGGGGAAGTCCTTGATTATGCCAAGTGGGGTTGTAGAAGAGGAATCCCCAAAGGTGAGAGGAAGGTATCTGGTTCCATGCTTTCAATCCCAATACTGCACCATATCCAAGGAGATGACATTCACACTAGCACCACTATCAACAAGAGCATCATCCATAGTTAGTTTACCAAAGAGCAAGACAAGTTGAACTTCCCTTGAGACTCAAGCAGGGAGAGACTTTGGAGGGTTGGTGGATCAATCTTCAGAAGTGAGATGTCAAAAGTTCAGCCACTTCAGCTTGGTGGGTGAGAATGTCCTTTATGAGCATCATTTGGACATGAGCAGCCTGCATATTGGTGATCTCTGGCTTGACTCCAATATTACTTGAGGTCTTTTCTGAATTTGGAGACCACTTTTTCTGAGCTTTGGTGAGGAACCTTTGAGGGAAGGGGGCTTATCATGGGGTGATAGCTCAATCTCATTGTCCTCTTCCTTCACTTCTTTCAGCTTGGGTTAGCACTCTTCTCAACTTGTGTCTTAACCGTAAGCTCATCAATCTTCAGAATCTTTCCTTGAACCTTCTTATCATCTCTTCACAACTCTAGCTTCAGCTGTGGCCACAACCAGTCTCTTATCATTTCAATCTTATTTCCAAGCACTAGCCTCTCAATCTCATCAACATCATTCTTATGATCACTCAACGCAATCCTTGAGAAGTGGAGGATAACATTGCAAGTCTCCTTAGGGTTCTTCTCTGGTTTTCCTGGTAGAGATCCCATTGGATTCTTGGAGGATGAAGACATGGAACAACTCCTCCAAAGCTTTGAGGTGAGAGGCAAGTTGCATGTATTTGTTGTTGAGATCAGAATAAGTTCCATTAATCTTGGCATGGATGTTCTTGAACTCATCACAAATGTTCTTAGCATTTCTTTCTTGAGCTTATAAGAGTTGCTTGAACATGGACTCCATATTTGAGCTTGGAGCTTGGGAAGAACTTCCTTGAGGCTGAGATGACTGATTTGTTTGGTAGCCTCCTTGTTGATTGTTGTAGTGAGGTCTTGGCTGATAGTTGTTTTGTATTGGAAGTTTGGCTCCTTCCTATACCATGTGCCATTAGCATTGATGAAGCACAACTCCTCTTGGCTTCCAAACCATCAACCTCATTGATTGTAGGAGGAACCTCTTGACTAGGAGCACCCACAAAATTCATGCTCTTGTTTAGCTTGGGTGGAAGCAAATCTATCTTTTCTTGCAAGGTCTTGATTTCCTTCCTTGTGTGCTGGTCATCACTTCTATGGCTCTGTCATGCTCCTCACTATAAACTGAGTCACTCTTGGCCATGTTCTCTACTAGTTCTTCAGCATCCACTTCAGTTCTTCCCAAGAAGAAACCATTGCTAGCAGTATCAAGACTATTTGCATTGTGGTAGAGCTCTTCTATAGAAGGTGCCAAGCAGACTCTCTTTGGTGAAGCCATGATGTGGACACTGAGACCAATAGCCCTTGAACCTCTCTCATGCTTCACTGAAGCTCTCAAGATTCTTTTGTTGAAAACCAGAGATTTCATTTCTGATCTTAGCTGTCCTTGAGGAGGAGAAGAACTTCTCTAGGAATACCCTCTTGCAATCATTCCAAGTGATAGAGTCACTTGGAAGAGCCTTCTCCCACTGATGAGCTTTGTCTCTAGAGAAAGGAAACAGCCTGAGTTTAAAAGCATCTTCAGAGACTCCATTGGTCTTGGACAAACCACAATACTTGTCAAATTGATCCAAGTGATCTAGTGGATCCTCCACAGCCAAGCCATGAAACTTGTTGTTCTCTATCACATTGAGCAGCCCTGATTTGATCTCAAAGTTGTTGTTCTCCACAGCTGGTGCTCTGATTCCCAACCTATGACCATGAATGTGAGGTTGGTCATAGGCTCAATGGCTCTTGCTTGGCGTGGTTGGTGATGTGGCTGGTAGTGGTCTAGTTGTCAGCTCTTGGACCATTGCCCCTAGGACATCACCATCTTGAGGCAGATTCTCCATCTCAAACCCCAACCTTTGAAGATGAGCCTGTTGCTCTACTTCTCTTCTTTGTCTGCTATCTCCTCTCAAGTGCAGCAATCTCTTCAACAGTAGGAACCAAGTTAGATGCCCTCTGCTGTGATCATACACCTGAAAGTCAAAGATAGAAGAGGCAAGAGAACCAATATCACAAGATAATAAAAAAAATGACTTAGTCTCAAGCAAATGACTAAATCCCAATGTCAAAATCAACTTAGAACTTGGCAAGCATGCCAAGTTGATGAAAGGACTTTTAGGGGTCCTAATCAAATGTTGTAGAATACAAGATGTCAATCCAATTCTAAGAGATTCTAATGCAAAGGGAATGCAAGTTCATGCTTAATCTAAGTGCAATCAAGATGAGAGGATGATTATGAAACTAAGACAATATTAAAAATGCAATAAAAGATTGAACTTTCTTTCTCAATGAGGCAAGGGGTTCTTGGGACAAAGGAATTGACTTTGGGTGATCAAGGTTCAATCCAAGATGCCAACTTTTCAATCAATCTAATTCCTTATGCCTAGACAACAAAACTAAGCAAGCTCATCCTAGATGAATGCTCTTTTGCAATGATCACCCAAGTACACCAAATCCCTTTGGCTGTAATGATCAAAGCAAACATGGAGAATGAGTCTAATAGCAATCCTAGCTTCTTTGACAACTAATCCCTTAGGCAAAGCAAGCTAAAAGCATAGATGAGTTGGTTCAGGCATTTCATAGAACACCTTTCGGGCATGAAATGCCTATGGCTCTATGTTTGAGAGGCCAACCCAAATATAGCATGAAGAACACCAAATCAATGCAAGGAAAGGATAGATCTAACACTAAGCACCTTGGATCTACACTTAATCACCCTTAGTCTCCCAAGCCCATGAACCCTAGATAGATCTACTCACTAATAGCCATGGAAAACCTCAAAATCAATGATGATTCAAGGCTAAACATGATTAGAGAAGAAGATAATCTATTAAACACAAAAAAATGAGATAAAAGGATCAAAGATCCAAACTTTCTTCAAGATCTTATTATGTTTTTTGAGAAAAGAAGTAAGATCTCTTAATGAGATTACAAGAGTATATATAGGTGGCTTGAAAGCCCTTAAAACATAAAGAGAAAAGTCTAAAAGGCCCTTGGTGCCACATGATTTTCGACCAATCAAAGCCAGAAAGGAAGAAACTGAACCACCGGGTCAGGCAGTGTGGTCCATGGTGTGTGCTGGCGGGGTGTGTTCAGCGTCCTGAGCTCGTGACGTGGTGTGAAAGCAGTCCAGGTAGGTGCTGTCAGGTGTCTCCATCTTGGCGGGTATGTGTGTGGCGGGTGGAACGTCAGGTGCGTCCTCATGCAGCGGCCATCGTCGAGTGGTATTGGCCGCGTGCATTCTTGGCTCAGCAGCATCAGGGCGATAGGTCCTTGTCGGGTGGTATTGGTGGCATTCTTGGCTCAGCAGCATCGGGACGTCTTGGTGGAAGCGGCCCGGGTGAGGAGGTCGGTGTCTGTGGTGCGGGTAGTGATGGGCCGGGTGGTCATGTCGGGTATGTGGTGATCAGTTAGTCCTCGTCCCGTCGGGTCCTGGTCTCGGGTGGTACTGGCAGCGTCTGATCATCAGCATGACCTGATGGTCTGGCTCAGGTATGGTAACACGGGTGGCTTGACGTGCTTCCATTCAGTTGACCATAACTTCTCAATATGACTCCAAATGTCTTGAAAGCACTTCCATTGGAAAGCTAACTCAAAATGTACCTCCACCAAATCTTAGAATCAGAAGACATTTCTAGGCCTCCGTCCATGTTCATCTTTAAACCCTCTTTTCATCACAAAACTCCCAAACATCTTCAATATCTCCAAAGTGTGCTCCAACACCTAATAGGGACTTATGAATGCAAAATGAGCCTAAAGATGCCTAATGCCTAATCTAAATGAGCAAAATGCACAAGATATGATAGCTAAAACATGTAAATATGCAAGACATCAACTCCCCACACTAGACCTTTGCTTGTCCTCAAGTAAACTTTTCAAACACAAGGGGATGGATGCAAGGATGGGAACAAAGCCAAAGGAAACACTCATAGCACTCAACCTGACATCCTAAAGAAACATAGCAAAATAGCATGAGCAAACTTTCTTATTATGCTCTAGCTTCACAAGGCCTATCAATTACTCTTATGTCTCTACACAAGATGCAATGCCTATCAACCATTCTCTTAACCAGCCCTCACATTGATTCACACACACACACACAAGGTGGAGTCTCACAAATGGGCACATGATCTCAATCATTTGGATAGGTGATCAAATGGTCTAATAAGGATGAAAAGGAGGGTTCAATGCATCATTTCAAGGTGGCTATCACTCAAAATCAAGGAGCTTGATCATTATGCAAAATTTATCTAAGACTAGGAGCAATTCATGCATACATGGATCCATCCTCATCATTCTACCCAATTCCTAAGTGATTACAAGATCTACACCCTTTTATTCATCCCATAACCCAAAATGAAGACATACTCATCACTCACCCAATGAACATTTTCTTTCTCATGATTCAACCTCTAAGGACCTCTATTCACATTCTAAACTCTAATTTTAAGTTTTCCTTCCCACTATCTTGTTGAATCTTTCATTTTTTTTTATCTTTTTCTTTTCCTTCTTTTTTTCTTTTCTTTCTCTTTCTTTTTTTTTCTTATATATATACATGAGGGAAGGTCAAAACTTCAATCAAGAGCTTTTCATTTTTCATTTCTAGGTCCCTAGGGTTTCTTTCTCAAACTTTCTTTGTTCATCAATCTCAACATTATCATATCCCCAAACCCAAAATGTAAACCATTAGGTAAACGTTTCACTCACCATCCTAGAATCTAGCAATGATGACCCTATGCTTGCAAGAGATGAGAACAAATCCATGTCGCTCCCAATACTCTCAAGATTTTGCACATGACAAGCTATCAAAGAGGCCTCACTCAAGCAAATCAATGTGGGCTTCAAAGAATGGATAGGGTGCAAGGGTAAGGGAGTGCCATTTGGGTTAACAAAGGGTGGTACAATGGAAAAGATAACAAATGTGTATGAGATCCATGACTAAGTATGCAAATGCCCATATGCAAGAGATTAAGTTCATTCAAGTCTAAGTTCAGGATGGAGCTGGTCTTAAGAACAATGCCAATATCAAGAAGCAAGCAAGTTTCAAGAAGAGTTTTCAAGGCTCAAAGCATGCAAGCTTTTTCAAAAGATGTAGAAACTACGATATGTTTAACTGGGGTGTCAAAGTCAGGTGTCTGGGAGACCTATGCACTTATGAATGTACAATGCAATGCATGAGACTCAAAATCACAAAGCAAACATGATCAAATATCCGTACCTCTCCCACACTTAAATCACACAGTCTCCTGTGTGAGTAAGAGGAAAGAGATACCTCAACAAGGCAAAAGCAAATGTATATACAAGAAGGGTTGGAGTGATACCACACAAGGAGATTTGGGCATGGTGCTTGTGTCATGACTAGAAGCTGGCTTGGTTCATAGCAACTAGGAGGCTGCTACATGGATCATGGGGCTCAAGTGGTTCACCATTCTTCTCTCCTCTAGTGCTTGGCTCAACCTGAAAATCTTGACCACTTTTATTAAAACTAAAAATTTGAAATTGCAAAGCTATATACAAGGATAACCATGGGATTTCCTCCCAAGTGAGCTTGTTTTGAGTCACTAGCTTGACTACCTTTTCTCTTGGACTAGTGAGAAGGATCCTTTTTCAAGTGTGATGGTGAGGACCTGAGAGAGAGCTCTTGAAGCTTGATTGGGTCATCTTGGAGCTGAGGAGTGATGATGGCTCTAGCACTTGAGAATGGTGTGGATCTGCCCTTGTGCTTGATCTTGTACTCAATGACTCCATCCTTGAGATTCTTTGGATGGAGAGTGAGAGTGTGTGGGAGCAAATCAAGAGGTGGAGGATGAGGCTCTTTCACCATCTTCTTCTTGCCATGAGTGGCCTTTGAGACTCCTCATCCCTCCTTTTTAGCACTTTCCAAGTGCTCACCACTTCTCTTTAGAGGACTCTCCATCAAGACCGTTCTTACCAACAACCTCTTCATCTTGGGGCTTCTCAACAACTTGTGCATCACAGTGATTGTCCCACAATAGTCTGATTCCATTGGAGGTTGGAGAGGATAGGAGACAGTTTGTTGACATGCATGAGGGTGATCTTCTTGTTGGGAAAGTCAATGCAAGCTCCAATTTGTGAGGAAAGGAGTGCCAAGGATCAAAGGGACTCTCTCTTCAGATGCCATCTTCAAAACAGTGAGATCAATAGGTATGGTGCAGGATCAATCTTCAAGGGAAGTCCTTGATTATGCCAAGTGGGGTTGTAGAAGAGGAATCCCCAAGGTGAGAGGAAGAGTATCTGGTTCCATGCTTTCAATCCCAATACTCTGCACCATATCCAAGGAGATGACATTCACACTAGCACCACTATCAACAAGAGCATCATCCATAGTTAGTTTACAAGAGAGCAAGACAAGTTGAACTTCCCTTGAGACTCAAGCTTAGGGAGACTTTGGAGGGATTGGTGGATCAATCTTCAGAAGTGAGATGTCAAAAGTTCAGCCACTTCAGCTTGGTGGGTGAGAATGTCCTTTATGAGCATCATTTGGACATGAGCAGCCTGCATATTGGTGATCTCTGGAGCTTGACTCCAATATTACTGAGGTCTTTTCTGAATTTGGAGACCACTTTTTCTGAGCTTTGGTGAGGAACCTTTGAGGAAAGGAGCTTATCATAGGGTGATAGCTCAATCTCATTGTCCTCTTCCTTCACTTCTTTCAGCTTGAGGTTAACACTCTTCTCAACTTGTGTCTCAACCGTGGCTCATCAATCTTCAGAATCTTTCCTTGAACCTTCTTATCATCTCTCTTCACAACTCTAGCTTCAGCTGTGGCCACAACCAGTCTCTTATCATTTTCAATCTGATTTCCAAGCACTAGCCTCTCAATCTCATCAACATCATTCTTATGATCACTCAAGCAATCCTTGAGGAAGTGGAGAGGATAACATTGCAAGTCTCCTTAGGGTTCTTCTCTGGTTTTCCTGGTAGAGATCCCATTGGATTCTTGGAGGATGAACACATGGAGGCAACCTGACTCTCCAAAGCTTTGAGGTGAGAGGCAAGTTGCATGTATTTGTTGTTGAGATCAGAATAAGTTCCATTAATCTTGGCATGGATGTTCTTGAACTCATCACAAATGTTCTTAGCATTTCTTTCTTGAGCTTATAAGAGTTGCTTGAACATGGACTCCATTTTTGAGCTTGGAGCTTGGGAAGAACTTCCTTGAGGCTGAGATGACTGATTTGTTTGGTAGCCTCCTTGTTGATTGTTGTAGTGAGGTCTTGGCTGATAGTTGTTTTGGTATTGGAAGTTTGGCTCCTTCCTATACCATGTGCCATTAGCATTGATGAAGCACAACTCCTCTTGGCCTTCTAAACCATCAACCTCATTGATTGTAGGAGGAACCTCTTGACTAGGAGCACCCACAAAATTCAGCTGCTCTTGTTTAGCTTGGGTGGAAGAAGCAAATCTATCTTTTCTTGCAAGGTCTTGATTTCCTTCCTTGTGTGCTGGTCATCACTTCTATTGGCTCTATCATGCTCCTCACTATAAACTGAGTCACTCTTGGCCATGTTCTCTACTAGTTCTTCAGCATCCTCTTCAGTTCTTCCCAAGAAGAAACCATTGCTAGCAGTATCAAGACTATTTCTGCATTGTGGTAGAGCTCTTCATAGAAGGTGCTAAGCAGACTCTCTTTGGTGAAGCCATGATGTGGACACTGAGACCAATAGCCCTTGAACCTCTCCCATGCTTCACTGAAGCTCTCAAGATTCTTTTGTTGAAAACCAGAGATTTCATTTCTGATCTTAGCTGTCCTTGAGGAGGAGAAGAACTTCTCTAGGAATACCCTCTTGCAATCATTCCAAGTGATGATAGAGTCACTTGGAAGAGCCTTCTCCCACTGATGAGCTTTGTCTCCTAGAGAAGGAAACAGCCTGAGTTTAAAAGCATCTTCAGAGACTCCATTGGTCTTGGACAAACCACAATACTTGTCAAATTGATCCAAGTGATCTAGTGGATCCTCCACAGCCAAGCCATGAAACTTGTTGTTCTCTATCACATTGAGCAGCCCTGATTTGATCTCAAAGTTGTTGTTCTCCACAGCTGCTCTGATTCCCAACCTATGACCATGAATGTGAGGTTGGTCATAGGCTCCAATGGCTCTTGCTTGGCGTGGTTGGTGATGTGGCTGGCGTGGTGGTCTAGGATTGTCAGCTCTTGGACCATTGCCCCCTAGGACATCACCATCTTGAGGCAGATTCTCCATCTCAAACCCCAACCTTTGAAGATGAGCCTGTTGCTCCTTCTCTTCTTTGTCTTGCTATCTCCTCTCAAGTGCAGCAATCTCTTCAATAGTAGGAACCAAGTTTGATGCCCCTCTGCTTCTTGTGATCATACACCTGAAAGTCAAAGATAGAAGAGGCAAGAGAACCAATATCACAAGATAATTAAAAAAAATGACTTAGTCTCAACCAAATGACTAAATCCCAATGTCAAAATCAACTTAGAACAGCATGCAATTTGATGAAAGGACTTTTCTAGGGTCCTAATCAAATGTTGTAGAATACAAGATGTCAATCCAATTCTAAGAGATTCTAATGCAAAGGGAATGCAAGTTCATGCTTAATCTAAGTGCAATCAAGATGAGAGGATGATTGTGAAACTAAGACAATATTAAAAATGCAATAAAAGATTGAACTTTCTTTCTCAATGAGGCAAGGGGGTTCTTGGGACAAGGGAATTGACTTTGGGTGATCAAGGTTCAATCCAAGATGCCAACTTTTCAATCAATCTAATTCCTTATGCCTAGACAACAAAACTAAGCAAGCTCTATCCTAGATGAATGCTCTTTTGCAATGATCACCCAAGTACACCAAATCCCTTTGGCTGTGATCAAAGCAAACATGGAGAATGAGTCTAATAGCAATCCTATCTTCTTTGACAACTAATCCCTTAGGCAAAGCAAGCTAAAAGTATAGATGAGTTGGTTCAGGCATTTCATAGAACACCTTCGGGCATGAAGTGCCTATGGCTCTATGTTCGAGAGGCCAACCCAAATATAGCATTAAGAACACCAAATCAATGCAAGGAAAGGATAGATCTAACACTAAGCACCTTGGATCTACACTTAATCACCCTTAGTCTCCCAAGCCCATGAACCCTAGATAGATCTACTCACTAATAGCCATGGAAAACCTCAAAATCAATGATGATTCAAGGCTAAATATGATTAGAGAAGAAGATAATCTATTAAACACAAAAGAAATGAGATAAAAGGATCAAAGATCCAAACTTTCTTCAAGATCTTATTATGTTTTGAGAGAAAAGAAGTAAGATCTCTTAATGAGATTACAAGAGTATATATAGGAGGCTTGAAAGCCCTTAAAAACATAAGAGAAAGTCTAAAAGGCCCTTGGTGCCACATGATTTTCAACCAAGAAGCAAAGAAAAGGAAGAAAGTGAACCACCGGTCAGGTAGTGTGGTCCATGGCGGTGTGTGCTGGCAGTGTGTTCCAGCGTCCTGAGCTCGCTGACGTCGGGTAGAAGCAGTCGGGTAGGTTCTGTCGGGTGTCTCCATGCGCGGGTATGTGTGGCGGGTGGAACGTCGGGTCGTCCTCATCGCGGCTTCATCGTCCGGGTGGTATTGGCCGCGTGCATTCTTGGCGCTCAGCAGCATCAGGACGTGCGGGTCCTTGTCGTCGGGTGGTATTGGTCGCGTGCATTCTTGGCGCTCAGCAGCATCAGGACGTGCAGGTGGAAGCAGCCGGGTGAGGGAGTCGGGTATCTGCTGGTGCGGGTAGTGATGGACGGGTGGTCATGTTGGTATGTGGTGATCAGTTTGTCGTCGGTGCGGGTCCTCGTCCTCGGGTGGTACTGGCGCGTCCTGAGCTCATCCAGCATGACCTGATGGTCTGGCTCGGGTATGGTAACCCGGGTGGCTTGACGTGCTTCCATTCAATTGACCATAACTTCTCCAATATGACTCCAAATGTCTTGAAAGCACTTCCATTGGAAAGCTAACTCAAAATGCCATGCCTCCACCAAATCTTAGAATCAGAAGACATTTCTAAGGCCTCCGTCCATGTTCATCTTTAAACCCTTCTTTTTCATCACAAAACTCCCAAACATCTTCAATATCTCCAAAGTGTGCTCCAACACCTAATAGGGACTTATGAATGCAAAATGAGCCTAAAGATGCCTAATGCCTAATCTAAATGAGCAAAATGCACAAGATATGATAGCTAAAACATGTAAATATGCAAAACATCAAAGCGCATTTACTCGTTTTGTTGGTCCTTTACTGACCTTTTTTTTTTGGGCGAGAAAAAGAGGCTATTTGTCATTTACTTGTTTTGGATGAGTGAAAGGGACGAGAGGCGACAAAAAAGTTAAGTGCGACTTAACGGTCAAGTGGCGACTTACGGTCAAGTGGCGACTTAACGGTCAAGTGACGACTTCGGACTTGAGTTCAATCTTCTTGAAGATATTTCCCCATGCCCACGGTGAAGCCAATTGTTTGAACGAAATCGGTGCTGCTGAGGTAGACAGATTTGATGGTGGGATTAGGAGAAGTCTTTATGCAAAGCTTGAACTGGATGGATAGAGAGTAAAAGAGGTATAATATGTTATAGCTGGACCGGTGAAGGGCTGCCTACGTCCAGCCAAGGCGGATCAAGCCAATCGTAGTTCTACAACGATGGGTCACAAGTGCCTAGATGAAGGCATGTGCTGAGGTTTTTTCTCTCTAAAAAGATCTTCGTTAAGGAGGGGATGCCTCCTTATTTATAGAAGGATGAGGTCCAGGACTTCCTAGTGACCTCTTTTAAATGGACTGAGCCCATTATCTTAGAAGCCTTGTTGAAGGGAAAAGTTCACCCCAACAAATGTGCTTGCAGAAATCTGTCACTCTGTCCTTAGAAAGATAATGCTCTGTCACTCTGTCTGAGCATATCCTAAAAAATAAGGATCACTGTATTTGGATTAAGATACAACAAACTGTGTGTTCAATAATGGATCTTTCTAAAGATTCAATACTTCTATTGCTTTCTAGCCTTAAGAGAAAGAAAAAAACTAACAGTCAATGTAGTGTTGGTTTGGCATTCTCTGGATCTCAGAGATCGACTAAGAACTAATAGTCAATGTACAAAGAGTATACGCGGGAAACTAACCGTCTAAGATTAAAACAAGTTGCAGAGAGTAGAGAAGGCAATGTAGAAGGAGAACCAGTAGTTTGTTATCACATTTTGACAAATATATTTTCAAATTTCTTTCATATCTTGACAAAAAGCCACAAAAGCATCCTCACTAGAAATTTAAACACAATAACACAAACACATACTAAGATGGTTCTTAACTTTTCGTATAACAAACATAAATGCAAGAAAATAGGGTATATAATCTCCAAGGACACGCTTTGTTTCAGAAAACAATCAAATCACATATCTCTAAGTTTGCTGAGATTAGGAGATATAACTTTAATATCACCATACAACAATTGCTTGATGATAACATTTGCTGCTTCGGATGATAAGGATCCCAAAACACATACTTGTCCCTTCCTCGCACAAACTAGAAGTCGGTCCGCGCGGTATTATACCGCGACTGTCCTCCATTACGCAACAAGCCTTTGTGCAGTTTTGAACCCTTTATAGTATAAAACGTCGCATTATCGTTAGTGATGCATATGTGAATTATAGAAGAATAAAACAAAAATATTACCGTATTTTTGGTAGTTAGTAATGAGTTCCATGACCAGATCATAGGCATTTGCATGCACGAACATTGCTCCAGGAAGCTTCTTGTTTAGGTCCTCCAATAAAATCTTTAGTCGAACATTGTATTGATTTGCTAGCTTATTAGCCAAGTCCACACACTCATCTTCGTTTAATTGATTAATGGTTTTCTGGTACGGTATGCATCCGATCGGTCCAACGTTCGATCACAAACTTTCTCGCATCCAATTGATACAACCTCTGTATTGTAACCATAAAGATTCATTAATTGTAAGCTTATAACGTATGATTCAAATGTAACAAAACTATCTGTTGGTTTTGCTTACAGTTAGTTGGTCACGTAGATGATCAAGCATGTCGTCAATAAAGACATCAGGAGTTTCCGTGAGCCGTGTTCCGACAGAGAGAAGTGGGAAAAGATAGTTGTTGAGGAAGTCGTTGGCTCGATAGTGATTGAGAATATTGATTTCTTGCTTATATACTCTTTTGCTTTGTCATTTCCAAGTAGGTCATCGAATTGTTTACGTGTGGTGTTGAAGAAATCGACTTGTACATCCATACCTAACCTATTCACCTACCAAATAGTTACATTTTTACACAAAAATTAGAAGTCTAAAATATGTTGTTAACATATTATCAAATCAAGATGACTAAAACTTACAAAGATTCTTCCAGTTGCATTCATGATACCTCTTCCTCCAGACGCGTAATTTACACGGCTAATAAAGCTTTTCGGTAGCGTTTGGTGCTAAGAATGGGATCATAGTTCGCTGACCCTAGCTCTTCCCCTGAAATATCATAAATCAAACCGTTCATATAATGAAAGTAACATGTAGACCAAATAAATATCAACATCATATATGTTAATGATGTATACCACATATCATTTACTATATATATGCGTTACAGAATATAGATAGTTGTACGTACCAACGATGTCACCAATGGTCCGGCCATTAGTAAACCGACTGGTAGGGTTTCCTCCGGAGGCTTTGAAATCGATACCATTAGGCTTCATATTGGCCCTAGACAAGGTCGGTAGATAATTATTGTTTCCGGCATCGACTAAAGAACTCCAAATATAAACGAAGCTCTAATCCGCCATTTTGTTATTATTGTCGGAACTCCACGACCAGCAGCTTTCACTAGAGCAGTGAGAGTTAAGAGGAAGGAGAACAAGAAGAGAGTCACGTCCATATCTCTTCTTGGACTAGAAGCTTTTGTGGCCATTAATTTCTCACGATTTTGAGAAGTTTAGGTCTTCTGTTTAAAATTTATAGGAAGACGATCTATTTCTCCACGAATTATGATATAGCACTAGATGTCCACCAAAGTATGACCTCGTATTATTTCTCCCCGAAAATAAAATTCGAAACCTATTTCTCCACCCATATAAAGTTCTATTAGAATTTCTCCACAACTTTAAAGATCGAAATCTAAAACCCCATAAAATCGATTTATGATGGTTTACTGTTTTTAAACAAACCCTTAACCATGTTACATAGAAATAGAATTGGGGCTGGGTTTTCTTACGTCGGGTATTTTAAGTCTGATCCAGATCTATATTTGGTCGGGTATTTTGATTTTGGTTTAGTTTCTATTGATTTATTGCATGAGATTTAAGATTTTAAATTGGTTTTCAGAAATCTTAAGTAAACCAAAATGGTGGAGAAATAGGTTTGAACTTTGTTTTGGAGAGAAATAACGCGAGATCATACTTTGGTGGACATCATATCATACTTCGTGAAATAGATCGTCATCCCAAATTTATAAGATGGGGTTGGGATCGAAAGGAAACTTGTGAGATTGTGCTTTATGATTTTCAAGTGGTGGTTCATCAGCGTGGACTAGTTTTCCTTTTGCTTGTGAGCCTTTGATTCGTTGGAGGCTTGAGATCCCGGATATAGACTCATATAGTCATATCTAATCCAAGTAGTTCACATTTGTTGGACAATAAAATATCAATTTCAAGAAGAAAAGTATTACTGATGCACATCATTCCAAAATTTATTTATTAATACTTTTACAGCCAAAATGAAAATACAAATAATATACTCCCTGTTTCTAAATGTAGGATGTTTAAAAAAATTGATGTTCCAGTTTTCTAGACAAATTTTACTTTATTAAAACGTGTGACCAATCATATTTAATCATCTATTTTATAATTGGTTGAATATCATTAATTTATTATTTTAACTCTACTTTCTAGACAAAATTATTTTTATCTTAATATGTGTGTTTTGTCCAAAACATCTTATATTTAAGAACGGAGGGAGTATATTACTACTTTTAATTCATATATGTAAACCGTACAAAAATAAGGTAGAAGTGGATGAAAAGTTACAAAAGTTGTAAAGAAAGAGGACCGTGTGTCAAATATTTAAGTAAATAATTATAAATACAATTATGTTTTAGTTTTTATCATATACTATTTCTGTATTTTGTAGGAAATCAGTAAATGAGAAAACGTCTTCTTTGACCAAAGAGAGAGAATGTCCTCTAAAAGAGATTAGATATTAATTTGGTCAAGAAGGTGAGGCTCTTTTATTTGGAACTTTTCTCAAAAGTTGAAACTTCATCACTCGTTGTAATTTGCAGAAAGTATTTATAGTAAATTTTCCCGCTGATAATGAATTAGAAAATAAAAAAAAATAAAATGTTGTGAATTGAATGAGAGAAAATGATTACTTTATTCATAACATAGAGGTTCCTTATATACAACTAACAAATGAGACGCATAAGATAAATGAAAAGATAACTATTCTTAATCTAATTAGGAAAAGGAAAAACACAAGACATAAGGAAAAGAAAGTGGCCGACTCTCTCTCCAATGGGCTGACTGGCTGGTTTCTGGTCGGCCAAGGTTATGGATCATCCATCACTTGGTTTATAACACTCCCCTTGGACGCCATAACCATTCATGATTTGTAATATGCTTAATATTGCCTCATTAAAACCTTACCGGAAAACCTAGTGGGACAAAACCATGGTGAAGGAAAAGAGTACAACACACTACTCTCCCGATTTGAACCTCCACGAAGGTTGCTATTGAAATAGCTCTGCTGAATTGTAACTTGAATAATCTTGTAATGATTGGACATATTATGTCCTTGAACCTCTTTGGTACTTGGACAATACATGCATTTTGCAGTCGATTACCCCATGTTCTGGTCCGGAGTTTGAGTTATGTTCCTAGACCAACCGCTCTCATGGGTAATCCCTTTGCCATCATGATTGGTGCTGATGTATCGACTATACTCCAATCTGATCGATCCATGTTGATTCATCTTGTTGTAGGTCATGCCACATACTTGATCGGATATGCTGGATTATGGTCCTCGACCAAAACATACTCCTGGTCACTATCTCCGGCCATTATGGTTCTACTTTGCCCAACTTATCTCTTGATGGCGTCTCATGACCTTTATTGCCGTGGACCACAGCACGTGCTGAAACATATATGTTAGATCACAGACCTTGTTCACACCGCCCACAACTTGCCCATGAATGGCTAAGATATTGTAGCCTGATGTTACTTTAATGACATGGCTCAGTTGTGATGTTGCAGTGATATGGTTGGCGTGCTTTCGACAATGTTATTGCAATGTCCTTTATACATTGCTGTTGGTTCCTTAAGACCTTCTTTACCATCAGCTTATACCTTTGTCACAGACCTCGACCAAACACATGATGATTGGTGCCTTTCTCTTTCTACATATATATATATATATGTATATATATATCTAGTAGTCCCATGCTTTTGTTTGGATGGTCCTTGACCACACGTGATTATGTACTGTCATATGATAGCTGACCTTTCTTTTCCATTAGCCATACTACAATCTGGTCGGTTCATGTTGAGGTATCGGCCAACCACAAATATATACAAGCTTTCTTGGCTAATGTTGCAGTGATGGTTTATAACCTGTCTGAACCAATTAACCTCTCTTTGGGCTGGTTAGTATAAAACAAAACACAAGGAATTCAAATTTCTTTGATACATGGACTGATTTGAATCGTTCTTACAGAACTCTTTACTAAGAATTCACTTAGTCTATCATACTATATGCAACTGCTTTGTTTCAGTCCATAAATCAGCTTAGAATAATGCTGTCCTTTCTTTATCTTTGAGCTCAATACTTTTGGTACCTTTATTATTATTATCCAGCTCACTACATCTAATTTCTTTATTATGACCAGACTTTATCAGTTTTGAAAATATGTAGTAGCATCCACCACATTTGAGTATATCTCCTTATAATCTGTTCTTGGTCTCTGTGAGATTCATTGTGTGACAAGCCATGCTTGAATGCTGTAAGTAGAGACATGAACAACTTTATGCGTGATCATGTTCTACATCTCACGATTTTCTTTCCCTCACAACACC
This sequence comes from Brassica nigra, assembly GCA_016432835.1. Lineage (NCBI taxonomy): Eukaryota > Viridiplantae > Streptophyta > Magnoliopsida > Brassicales > Brassicaceae > Brassica > Brassica nigra. The sequence goes on from JAEACV010000473.1 coordinate 22,539, forward strand.
CATTTATATCCACTGGTTTATCATAGGGCGTCCTTATATGTATGGCCAATACGCCTCTCTTTCTTTAGATACTTTAACCCCACGTTTCTTTTAAACTATTCTGATCTTACGAGTACTCTTTCGTGGGTTCATGATCCTCGCTTATCTTTATATTCAAGTGCTACTTTCTTGTGCATCCTTGTATGAATATATCATCTATGTGTCGACACTCTTATGTGGTTCCATTGTGTTCCAGACATGATCTAATCGATTTGAGATTATTATCTAGGACCTTTATTAACTTGTAGCTTGGTGTCCCAAGCTACATGGTTTCTACCTTAGATGTTCAGCTTGCCAGCCTTATCTCGATGTCTGGTCTGGTATTCTCTGAACTCGGACTTGTCATCATTTTATGCACCTTTCTCTTCTTTCGAGAATTATTATCTTATGGAAATTATTGGTCTTCTTGTATAGATCCTGTAGCAACTTGGCTATGTCTCTTTAGGACATCAATCTCGTTTGGTGCTAAGCTGGTATGACTCAGTCATTTTTCTCTTTGGGTCAATATGTCTGGCATCTGATTAGCTAGCTTTGTATAATTATCTCTTTCTTTTCTTTGGACGTCTATATATATATGCTTTTCGTCCGAGGATCTTGCCAAGACAATGATGGTTAATTCCATTCTTTCTCTTTTTCACCAGCTTATTACTTTCTCCCTGATGTTAGATAGTCAGATTCATTTACTCATGCAATCGTGTTCTTGGCCACTGAATAGATCACCTATGTTTGCCTCAAGGTATTTTTAAACTTGTGGGAGAAAACATATTCATATCAACATATATTCCCATCCTCATCCTCTTAAGGATCCATCTTAAACGGCACATATATGCTGTGGTGGTTTATTCAAAATCTTTTAAGGTTGTATATGTCTGGCTCATGACCCGTAATCAATCTGAGATGGGAATATCTATGCTCACTTATATGGTCTGATCGTTATTAACTCATATGCATGTAAATCGTATGTCCCTAAGCTTTAGGCTGGGCGTTTTGAACCTTATAGGTAATGGCTTATGTGTTTTATAAAAGGTCTAGCCAAGCCGTTTTATAGTATGGTCATGGACCACGGTTTGTCCTCATTCGACCTTATGAACATACTATAATCTTTAGATGCTTGGAACATCATGGCCTAATGAGTTTCCCTTGTGTTCATGCTACACATGTGAGATTCTATGGGATAACTCTTTGTGCCCTTATCAATTTAAGCATCATGTTTTGGACCAGGATGGCCAATCTAGTCGTGCCATAAAGTGCATAATTTCGTGGTAAACACTCTTGTTACCATGGTATTTGCCTCTTATCATACTGATCTTGGCATAGTAAAGATCAGTGGAGGATGCGGGTATAGTCTTGACCACTTTCTTATGGCCTTTGGCGAATTTTTCAAATATGAAGGGACTATTGTTTCCTTTGCCCATTGTTTCAATATGGAAACCATTCTTATATATTTATATCTCAATGGCTTTTCTTGGTGAATATAAATCATGCCCTTTAGGCAATGATACAATGCCACAGGCGTGGTCCTTTATTGGATTTAATATACTTGCAATTTAAACTTATTGGTGCTTTTAATAATGAAAATCATTCATATTATCAAGCAAAAATCAGGCAAGATAATAGCAATAAGATAAACTCAAAGAAACACTAGTATTTAAAAGAAGATGTAAATATCAAAGTAAAATAAAACAAATGCCAAATCGAAAACACAAAACACAAAATCAGAATGTCGAAATCTCATTATTTTTAGGCAATGGTCAAGCCAGACACTCCTTTATTACTTTAGACGTGACTTCTTTGGATTCCTCCTTATCTTCTTCAGCCTTATTGGCTTCAGGAGGTCTCATCTCACTGGTTTTCTTTAGCTACTCATTATTCTTCTCAGCTAGTAATAGGCATAAGAGTAGATCAGTATAGGTGGTGAAACCTTTTTCTCTATTGATATGTTGTGACAACGGATCCCTTGGATCGGCTGTGAGGAAGGTCTTTTCAGTTAATCCTCCTCTGCTACCTCTTCACCACATAGTTGCAATTTAGAAACGATTTTGGATAGAGCGGTGGTATTCATCCACGGATCTAAAATCCTGGAATCTGAGATTCATCCACTCATGCTTAGACTTTGGTAATAATACTATTTTATATATGGATTTTAACTCTGTCCAAAGGTCTAGAGGTTCTCAATATTTAGATACTGATCTTTGAGATCCTCAGTGAGATGGTGGCGAATAATCAGTATTGCCATATATTTTCACTTTCAGTTGCATAATCGCCCTTGATGATACATCTGCCAAGTCCTCTTAAATTCAGGACAATCACAGTGTTCATTGCTCATTCTAAATAATTATCTCCAGAGAGATTTAGGGCAGCATAGTTAAGGTTGCATACCTTCGACATCTGAGATCATGTTATCAATCAATGTTTAGGATTTCAATCATGTGGACAAGAAAATATATCAAGTCACACGGAATGCATATCACAATAAATCTCGACCACAAACAATTTCTATTAGACCATGGTGCGAAATAAACCTAGAGTGCATGGTCTAAATGGTCAAGATGATCAGGCCACGGCCATATGATATTATGATGCAACAATGTACTAAGGCCACGGGCATATGATATTATGATGCATCAATGTACTAAAGCCACCTGCCATGAATGTCTATGTATAAGCCTCACGGCTTTCTGGAATGAACAACCTGATTCTTATGTGATCTTAATGCAACGGATTTTAAACACCTTAACAATCAAGTTTCTAAGTGTAATTGCAATCAAACAATGTTCATACAATCAATCATTATTCATGCGGCCGATTATGAATGATGCAGTGCCATTCGCCAGTATGAGAATGATGCAATGCCTTTCGCCAGTATGAGATTTAAGTGATCATTAATTAATCAAGAAGGCTATCAACCTAATGGATCATTAATTTAAAGGTACTGGTCCATACTAGCAACTTAAAATCAGATTCATTCAAGCAATCAAGTAATCAATTGATTTTAATCATCCTAGCAAAGCGATTTCTAAATGATCAAATAATTAATTCAAACTTTAGCAATACAACCAGATCAATCATAACAATCAAACAGATTCAATTCTAAATTTAGGGTTTGAATCGTTCCATGCATGGCATGCGGATTGCATCCATGCGGTTTAGGCTTTGATGTTTTAGGGTTTTAGATTGATCAATAGATCATGGGAATTTAAGCACGATTTGATCATTAGATCAAAGGTTTTGAGATTCAAAACCATTATGGTTTCGATTTTAATTGTTAAAACAATCTCGATATGGAATATGGAATATAATAAGTGCTTCAGCAACCTAACAACCATTGATCTATCAACTTAACAAGAAATCGATCTAAAAAAACCTAGTTCCATGATTTAGGGTTTCTATTATCCTAGATTAGGGTTCATCAAATTTTAATTGTTCAAATCTTTATCAAGCAACCAGATTCAATATGGGTTCTCTTTTAGGGTTTCGATTTTACCTTTAGAACCTTAAGTGTTAATTTGGACCACCAAAGAAAGGCCTCGTGCTGATGTCCGCCGGGTTGGATTGCTATCGGACGGACAGGGTTTCTTTTAGCGGCGGACAGGTAGAAGGCTGGCGGGAGCACGAGCTTGTTGTGGTGGCCTCGAGGCTGGAGCGTCAGGAACACGAGCTAGATGGTAAGTCGGCTGGGTT
>JAEACV010000638.1:0-26570 GCA_016432835.1 Brassica nigra
GAAAATCTCGCTTTATGCGAACAATAGATGCGGTGATCATCGGGAACTAGGAATGAGGCGACAACTCACACCCTCTTTCTCATGCTTGAAAAACTGAAGTTCATAAATAAATCAGCGTTTCATAGATTGAGACTGCGAAATTCAAACAAAACCCCAAAAGGGGCAGGGATTCAAAGCCACCACGGCCAGTCGGTAAATACATCATGGCCTCTTAAGCGGCGAAACACATAAAAAACAAAATCCCAGAAGGGATTGATAAACCTAAACGCTCCGGGGCGTCATCTTCATCCTCACTTGCGGCAGGGACAGCCTGCGCCGTCGCCTCCCTCGTCGCATGCTACCCGCCGCGTCGCCAACCTCGCAATCTTCTCCCGCGGCTTCTGATCTTCTGAGTTTTCAGAGGTCGAGCTAGGGTGCATTGGCTACAGGCGGCGAGGATCGAATCGAAATCTCCCTCGGTGGCCGCCCACTCTCCTTCTGGGGCGATAATCTGGCTTCCTCCAAGTCCAAAGGCGGGGCCTCATTACCTCGAAGCAACTAGAGCTCATTCAGACACCCTCGATCCCGCTAAAGCCAAGTCCCTCTTGCGGACGGCTATCAAGGACTCAAACAGGATGGCCATCCTCGTCAGGCGACCATAGAAGTCGTCGGCATCGGCAACCTCAGAGGATCTGGCGTTCATCTCCTCGTGAGCCTGAACCTTCTCACGAAGGCGGCGGACTTCGGTTTACTCCTCTTCTCTTTCTTCACCTTGAGTAGCGAACTTCGCGGTCTTCCCAAGGTCGCTCAAGATCGCTGATCTGAACCTCAAGCTGGGGCGTCACGGGCAGCATGGGTGTCCTCGGCGATCTGCAATGCAGCCAATGCGGCTTCAGCTTCTGCGGCGACTCCAGTTCCCGATAGGCGAATGACTTCCGACCCTTTTCGCCAAGCATTCCGTCAATCAGAGACACAAACTGTCCGCCAAAAAGGAAGAGTAAGTATCATCGCCAAAAAAAAGCGGTGCAAAATTACGGACATCGAACCTTGGAGCGATGGCCAGGCTCTACGAGATCGCTTTCCTCGCTCTTTGCACCCGCTTCTTTTCGCTCCGGACGCCCGCCAGCCCTTGCCCTTCCCTTGGACAGCGGTGCGGCACCAGCGCTAGCAGTCCCAAGACGAGTTCCCTCTTCGCCGGGGAAGAGGTGCAGATTCTATGCGTCCTCTCTTAGGAGATCACGATCGACGGTCGAAGAACCCGATGGATGGATCTGAACATCGAGAGTCTGTTCAGGAACAATAACCCCTTCTGTAGGCGGGAGGGCATCGGATGGGACTTGGCTGGGAACCAAAGGAGCAGGCAAAGGAGTTGGAGCTGCGGAAGGAACATCGGGTCTCGGTCCTCGCCAGCTTTGAGCCTTCGCAGCACTACGCCGGATAACAGCCTTGAAAGAATCAAACCCATCGGTCAGGACGGAATAGCCTCTTGAACAGCCTGAGCGGCGGGGCTTGACTGGCGGAACCGGGAGCTTGGCGGCCTGCCCATCTCGACATCAGAACCACTCTTTTCAACTTGGGATGAAGACATTTTCTTTCTTGAGAGAAGAAGAAAGAATTTGGAAAGATGTGAAGAATGAGAAGGAAGGTTGGCTACTTATAAGAAAAAGGAGGAGGAGACCACGGGTTTCTGCGGAAAAATCCTTAGCGAAGATTTCGATTTCAAAAAATTCAAATCACTTTCGCCCATAAAATCGTCTCGATCTTACGAGCTGGGGGCTAACTGTTGGGGTCAAAAGCGGTTATCTCGAAATCTGACCAAAAATCCTTCAAACTTCGAAGATTTCCCGCGAGCGACTAGCGGGAAAGATCGAGCAATGGAAAAACCCACGAGCGACAGGCGGCAGCGCCCGGTGCAGCCGGAGCCGAGCGGCCTGGCACCGGCGGCACCCGGCCTGGCGCCCAGCCGTCAGCGGGCGGCCTGGCGCCCGGCACGCAGCGAGGCAGACGGGCGCTGAGCACCGAAGCACCCTGGCCTGGCGGCGCCGGCGCCACCGGAACCTGGCGGCGGCGGCACCCGACCTGCGGGCGGCCTGGCACAGCGCGACCTGGCGCAGCGGCACCGGCACCGGGCGGCCTGGCGCCCGGCCTGCAGCGCGAGGCGGCCAGCGGCACCGACTGGCGCCCGGCGGGACGCGGGCGGCCTGGCGCCAGGCGATACCGCCTGGTACCGGCGGCACCTGGCGCCGCGGCACCAACGCGCCGGCCCGGCCTGGCGCCAGCGGCACCGTCCGCAGCTGACGCCTGGCGCCAGCGGCTGCAACCTGGCGGCGGCGCGGGGCAGCGAGCCAGCCTGGCCAGCGGCACCCGGCCTGGCGCCCGGCGGCACCGTCATGCGTGCGACCTGGCGCCGCGGCACCCTGTCTGGCGCCCGGTCCGGCACTCGTCCTGGTCTTGGTCCGTTGTGCGGTCTGATCCCATCTTAGCTTGTTGGATCAACCCTCGTGAGTTTAGAACAATCAAGGCTACGGAATAACATCTTCGATTCGGTTGGAATCATCCGATATTTTACGATAAGCTGGAGAGGATTGGATTTCGTGGAAGAAATCGTATAAAAGCGTTTAACGACTTAAGACAAGTCCAGGACTTACTACGATTTTCAGAATTCAGTCCCAATCAGGCTATGGCGGTTTATCCGATTTCGAAACATCGGATAAACATCAAGTCATCGAAAAATAGCGCAAAACTTCGGAGATAATTACGAACCGGCGAAAATGGAACATTTCGGAAGAGATAAGCTTGGGCCCAAAGCGAGGCCCATCATCCTAAAACAAACCGACTAGGAGTGGGTATATAAGGAGAGCAAGGCGGAGGAGAAGGGCATCGAAAATCCGAATTAGACTTAGAGCATCCAGCTAGCTTAGAAAAACTAGGGTTTAGGTGGTTAGACTAGCGACAAGGCTTAGGGCGTTTGGCTGCCTCGCGACTCTATCTTTTTCTTTAAATCATAAATCTCTTTGTCTTTGGAGAATCCTTGTACTCGTTTCTTTTATCTAATAAAGCGTAGCCGGGCAAATATTTCAAATCCATTTTTGTCTTCTGTTTACTTTATCGATTTCGTGTGGTAGCGCAGAGAATCGGACCTTCAAGGAAAGTCGGGTTTACTTGGCTTTCCTCCGCAATCAAATCTTTATCGAAAATTGGCGGTCGCGAATTTCAGTTCCACACCAACCACTTACAGAAGAGTAGCTACCTACAAGAAAGAAGTCAACAAGATGATAGCTGAGATCTATGAAGCCTTAGATCATTCAGAGACACAATTCTAAAGAGGTATGATGACATCTACTATCCTTTCGACAACGATGTGCACATCTGCGACAAGAACAAAGGAATAGAAGAAGATCACAGCTATTCAGAAATAACTTAACTTCATGACACACACTTCACATCGACCGATATGGCACAAGGTGCATCGATCGACGAGGGCATCAAGACATCAATGACGTCGAAGCAACCGAATCGATCGATACTGATACACCATCAGTCCGAGAAGAATACCTTACGGACAGATTGGATGTGCTACATGAAGAACTGCAGAAACATCATTGAAGACATATGATCCGCTTGAAGAGCAGCAGTTCAACATTGATAGGAGAGGCTACACTTATTGAAAGATGAGTCAGAAGATATGAAGAAAAGATGGACCAAGTCAAATGATGACACAAGAAGCTTCATTGCCACTAAGTCCACAGACCAAGAGGATGTTTGCACACAAACAAACAACTAATTTCACACCAACTAGCCATTCAACCTCCAAAGTCAAGCTAAATGACTATAACAAAGCACTGAGTAGGAGGCAACCCACTATTAGGTACTTTCTTTCATTACTTTTAGTCTCAAAAAAAAAATACGAGTAGACGTTTACCTTCTCTATCGACCGACGCGACCAAGTCGACATCGATCGACGACAATTCATCCGACACGATCGACACACTTTCGTCTGCATCGATCGATATGGTATCGGTCAGGTATAACGTTCTAACTTGTTCAATTTCGCATTTATGTTTTGATTTCTTAAAACTCCGACTGTTTTACACTGGGGACAGTGTAATTTAAGTCTGGGGGGATTACTAATGATTATCTATTGTTTATCTACTATTTTGAGTCTTATTTGAAATTTTTATTAAGTTTATAAAGGGACAATGATCTATTAGGTTCAAGACTTGTCATCTAATCACTTTCTAGACCAGTCTAGATTCATTGATTGCAGAAGTACTAGAGATACTACAGTGGATCAACCAGTCTATTATGCTAGCACTTGCTAAGAATGTTTGAAAGAACCAAAGCTAACCTCCAACCTAACACTGACATTACCTGCTTGTCTTGGGGCTTGGTATAAATTGGATCGGATTCCTCCTGCAAGTCCTGGAAGGTAATAAAAAGTCTGTGTGTTTCTTGTTCCCTTCTCGTCTCTCTCTTCAGCATCCACTAAAAATAAAAGATTGAAATGATTTCCTGAGATGCAGGGGGATAGGTAAATTACCAATGACCCCATTATTCTAATTCAAAGGAATGATCATACATTGTGGAAGCAAAGGATAGGTAAATTACCAACAACCCCATTATTTGCCTACACTTTGTCAATAAAAGAAAAAATATATAGGTCAATAAGATGAACAAGATGTACTCCATCATTGTTCATTGGGATTGAAACCATTTGGATTCAGAGAAGAGAGAAAAGGGGAAGAAAGGAATAAGAGACTACGTGTGTTCAGAACTTGCTTGAGTAAGAATCCATATGTCCCGATTGATACTCACAAGGTAAAGCCTACACTTTTATTTATGCAAAGAAATGAGGTTAGTAGAGGGGTGAGTCATTCAGAATTTGCTAAGTTGCTGGCTAGATGAATTTGGTTGCTATACTAGGATATGGTATAATGTGCTTTTCTAGTTAGGATGACTATGACTTGGCTTGCACTACTAGGAAGATATGACTAAGATCTTTGAATTCTTTTGAGTCCTGCTTTCCTAAAACCTTTACCGGAGAGACTACCATTGTCTTTGCTTGAGGACAAGCAAAAGGTTAAGTCAGGGGAGTTAATATACCATATATTTGACCCGATATTACCCTGATATCTAAGTGTTTTAGGATATATCTAGTATGTTTTGGAGTCTTTTAGCATATTTTCAGGTTCAGGAGCATTTGGAAGAAAGATGATGTTTAGGAGCATTTTGGAGCAGTTTAGAGATCTCACGAGGAGGCCATATCGACCCCTCGAGTGCGACCACGAAGAAGAGCAGCGTCGTCGATACACATCTTATTATGTCGATGGATATTGAGCATGAGAAACCCATTTTGGTCACAGCGACTTGAAGCCCAAGCAATCATCTATTTACCAGAATGCCCTGCGAGTTTTAACCTAATTATTCCTAAGTATTTAAGTCTTGCCTAAGTGTTTTGGCAAAGACACAGTTTTCATATAGCTTTTACATAGTTTCTTCTACCTTTTCTTAGTTCTTTGTTTTGTGAGAGAGTTACAAATTGAGAGCTTTCTTGAACACCTTTGTTTCTATCTATTCTATCTATGCGGTTTTATGTTATTATTATGATGTTCACTCAGCCATATCTGAGTAAACACCTTCGTTGGTTTAGGATTCAAATAGGTGTGGGAACCGAAATTCACACCGTCAATTTCGATGCTTGATTATGGAGGAAAACCGAGTTAACCCGATCTTCCTTGAAGGTCACGGATATCTCTTTGGGCCACACACAACACAATCAATGAATTTAAAGTTGCAAAATAAAAATCGTAAAATTAAATGAAAGAGATCTTATTTCTGAATTTGCGTTTGGCGTGAACAACAGGTAAAGAAATCGGCTACAAGAGCTGTCGAAGGTCCGTAGTCCGGCCTTTAGATCTAACCTAGTTGAGTCGCCTTCGAAACTGAAAAAAAAAAAATGCTAAATTTGCTCTAAGTGCTAAGTGCTCCGGAAGTTTTGTGATGATTTGCTCCTTGCCCAAAGCTCTCCTATATACTCCTCTTAAGGCGGCCTATCTTCTTCGGGCTGAATCGGGCTTTTCCATTTTCGTCCATCTTCGTGTTTATCGGGAAACTTGACATTTATCTTGGAAAACTTGACATTTATTTTCTGGAAACTTGACATTTATCTTCTGGAAACTTGACATTTATCTCTTATGTGAGGATAAGGATAAATCGTCATAGTTATCCTTCCTTTTAATCGTAAGTGGGCGTTTTGGCCATGTCGAGACCACTTGGCGTTTTACGGTTTTTGAAAAATAGTCCTTGAAGATGTCGGCATTTCGAAGGAACCCAATTCCTCGTATAGTCGAGATGTTTGGTGTTTAGAATAACGTGTCGTACCAAACTCACGAGGATTGATCAAACAAGCCAAGATGGGATCAGACCGAGCATGATGGGACCGAGACAGGGCGAGGGCGTCGACCGGCGCCGGAGCTTGCGCGGCATAGGCGACTGCGGGCGCCTGCTGCTGGCGCCAGGCTGGCTTGCCGCGGTAGCAATGGGGGCCTACGCCCGGCATGACTGGCTTACGCCCGGTGCCAAGCGACTCGCGGGCGCATACGCCCGCAACCTCGAGCGGCTTGCGGGGCCTGCCGCCCGGCGCAAGGCTGGCTTACGCCGGCATGGCAACTTCGCGGGGCGCCTACCGCCCGGCGCCAGGCGGCTGCGGGGCGCTTACGCCCGTTACCAGACTCTCTACGCGCCCGTGGGTTTTCCGTTATCCGATCTTTCCCCGTTGGCCATTCGTGCGGAAATCTTTGAGTTGAGAAGAATCTTTAGCCGTAGATTTGAGATAACGTTTTGACCCAACAAGATCTTCGAGATTCCTCGAGTATCGGGATCGAGATGGACTTGGATTAGTAGAGTTTCCGCCTTCAAGGGTCTGAGTAATGAGGCTTAACTAAGATTTTAAAATATGAACTTTTAAACAATCGAAAGGCTTTCGGAAGAATCATTGTAGTTCTCGGACAATCGGACATGGGTTTAAGGGACCAAGATGCTGCCGTTGCCGAGATCGAGACAATTGCATAGATGAGCAGGACCCTTGCCGCCCGGCATGAGGCGAACGGCGGGCCTGCCGTCATTGCCAGAGGAACGAGACCTGCCGCCCGACTCGGCACGCCCGGCATAGCATGGCGTGGCGGTGCCACACCAGCGCCCTACGCCCGGTGCCAGAAGCGGCGATGAAGCCTACCGCCCGGCGCCAGGCGATCTGCCGCCCGGTGCCAGGCGTCTGCCGTCGTGCCGTGTCAGCGTCGCCCGGTGCCTGCTGTTGCCCGTTGATCCCGGGGCTCCGCGGGGTCGTTCATCACCTTCCGTGAGTTTGTAGGAACGAAATTAGCACCGTCAATTTCGATAAAGATTTGTGGAGGAAAACCGAGTTAACCGATCTTCCTTGAAGGTCTCCGGATATCTGCTGGGCGCTGCGAAACAATCAAAATAGAGAATAAAGTTGCGAAAATAGAAATCGTAAAAGTTGGCGAAAGAGATCTTATTTCTGAATTCTCGTTTGGCGTGTACAACAAGAAAGAAATCGGCCGTAAGAGCTGTCGAGGAGTCCGCTAGTGTTAGCCTAAGTCTATCCTAGTTGAGTCGCGCTTCGCTAGTGAAAACAGAAAGAATGCTAAATCGCTCTAAGTGCTAAGTGCTCTGAAAGTTTGTGATCTGGTTTGCTTCTTGCTCAAAGCTCTCCTATATACTCCCCTTAAGGCGGTCTATCTTCTCGCGGGCTGAATCGGGCTTTTCCATTTTCGTCCATCTTCATGTTTATCGGAAACTTGACATTTATCTTGGAAAACTTGACATTTATCTTCTGGAAACTTGACATTTATCTTCTGGAAACTTGACATTTATCTCTTATGTGAGGATAAAGATAAACCGTCATAGTTATCCTTCTTTCGGAAAATGCGTGAGCGGGCGTTTTGGCCCGTTGGGCCGTTTAAGCGTTTTACGGTTTTGAAGAACCGTCTTTGAAGGTTTGGTGTTTCGAAGGAACCCCAATTCCTTGTATAGTCGAGATATTGGTGTTCAGAATAACGTGATCGTACCAAACTTGCGTGGATTGATCGAACAAGCTAAGATGGGATCGGACCGAACGCGATAGGACCGAGACCAGGGCGAGGGCGTGGACTGGCCAGGCCACCAGCGTGGCGGCCGCTGCCAGGTATGGCCGCCAGCGTGGCGATGCGCCGGCACCAGGCTGGCCAGCGTCCAGCGTGCCGCCGCCAGAGCCGACCAGCGTGGCAAGTGCCGCCCGGTATAGGTCGAGTGCGCCCGGTAAAGCTAGCCAGCGTCGCCAGCGTGCGTGCGGCGCCAGGCGAAATGCCGCCCGGCATGAAAGGCAGCCTCGCGTTACGCCCGGTGCCAGGCGGCCAGCGTGGCCAGTGCCGCCGTAGGCGGCCGATGTGGCGAGGTGCGCCCGGTATAGCCAAGCGTCCAGCGTGCGCCCGGCATGAGCCATCCTGCCGTCTGTGGGTTTTGTTGTTCGATCTTTCCCGTTAGTCGTTTGCGGAAATCTTTGAGTTTGGGAAGATCGTTAGCCGTAGAATTCGAGATAATCGTTTCTAATCAACAAGACTCCTCGAGTATCGGGATTTTCGCGATGGACTTGGATTTGTAGACTTTCCGTCTTCAGGATGTGAACGCGAGGCCGAGCTTTAGATGTGTTAAAGGCGAATCTTTTAAACAATCGGGAAGGCTTTACGGAAGACTCATTGTAGATCTCGGACGATCGGACATGGGTTTCAAAGGGACCGAGATCATGAGATGATTACGGATGAAGCCAGGCCCTCGCCGCTGGCGGATGGGAAGTGGACGAGCCTTCCGTGAGTTTTATCGGCGGCGACCGTTTCTTGGCTTTGATCGTTAAGCGGCTTTTCTTTCGAGGACTTTTGGTGCGATTTCGTCATTGACCGATTTTGACCCCAACAGTTAGCCCCAGCTAGCTAGGAACCGTAGTGCCTGTCGGATCTAGCTTGCGGTATAACCGTATGGGAAGGTGTAGAGGCGTGTCGTTTGCGAAAGTCGGGGTAAATAGTGATTTTACCTCCTTTATAAGGATGGAGTAAGAAATCTCATTCTTACTTCATCATAAGAAATTACTCTCTCTCTCAAGAATCCTTTCTCTCTCTTTAAGAACAATGTCTTCAAAGTCCTCAAGAAAACTCTTCTTCCCAATCATCCTCGGATGACTCTCCTGCCATGTGGCGGTGAAGCGGGAGGAGTTGGTCGAAGAGGAAGCGAAGAATCGTATTACCGAGCCCTTGTAGGTTAAGCCCCAACACTGCCAGAGATCCTGTTCGAAGAGACCTCGAGGCAGCCTGGTGCTCCTTTACGCCGAGCTCGGTTTCGTAAATATCTCAAGGTTATTGAGATTTTTACCAGGTTCTGAAGAGTCAAATTCAGTTCCGTTGGTAGCGAGTGCAAGAATCCTCCGCAAGTTTCTTTACATGTTCTGAAGCTTTCTTCACGTACTGCCGTATGTGGTTCCCGATCCCTGGTGCCATTGTTGATGCGCTTCACCGCCGAACTTCGATCAAGCCAGCTCAGCGTTCCTGCCTTGGAGAGTTGGCTTGGCGTACTGATCGCTAGCTCTGAACTCGGGATTGATCTTGGTCCCATGATTTGAAGGTCTTTGGGGCACTTTCGGCGGCGGGGCGGCGGTTACTACTCCATGCTGCCTAAGAAGGATATGGCGTGATTCAGGGGACTACTTGAATCCCAAATCGTGGCAGGGCGTTTCTTCTTCGTCCAAATAGATGGTGAGTCTGTCGAGGAGAGCTGCCTCCATCTATTTCCATAAGCATGGAACTTCAACCGAGGTATCTGATGAAAACCCTGTTGTCTATTTCACCTTTTGGAGTCACGAGTTTTAGTGAAAAGTTTTGCTTTGTAGGGAACAACCATCGGCGCATTTGCACGGTGATCTCTTTGTCAAGAGATCTTCTTCGTCAAAGGCCGTTTTCTGGAAGTCCTTCACCCTCGAGCGGATTGAGGCGGTTAGACTTTATCGATCGAGATCCTGTCTCGTCATGATGCGAACCGGTCATCGAAGCTCCTACTCGGGCGTAGACAGAGGTCTCGTAAGGGGAAGAAATGCGATGATGGGAAGGCTCGGAAGATCCTTCACCGTTGGGAGAAAACCTAGTTTTGCTCCAGCGGAAAAGCGGACCAGCGGTTTTCCACCCAACAACTTCTTTGATGGCCTTCCTCCGGAGTTTACTACTGATGAGTGCTGGAGGATGAGGAAAAACAACGGGTTTTGCGAGGGCTCCCAGCGTGTCAGCGAGGTTTGGCCCGAACTTCTTAACCTTATGTTTGAATCTGTATATAAGCATACTTGCTGATCTTGAGTTTATGCAGGGACTAAGAGTGTTTAGCGGTAGCTTGACTTCGAGTTTCCGCAAATCCAGGATTGCTAACTTCAAGACCACAAAGCGGGCGAGCTTTCGGTTCCGACAAGAGGTAAAGGCAGAGCGAAGCAAGCTGAGCTTCAGCTCGAGCTCGTTCGGTGGAAGGAGAGGAAGAAGGATGGTGGCGGCAAGGGCAGGCGGTGAATCGTTTGCTGCTGAGTTTCAATGTTTTAAAGCTCAGGAGTTTGTTGGTGATTTCCGCGAGTGCGGGGTTGGTCGTAAACCTTTACAAGTCTCGGAACCAGGTTTCTCTTTGATTCGAGATTGCTGAGATGAAGGATTTCATGGCGAGTGTGCTCATGCTGAGTCCTTGGTTCCTCCGGTAGAAGAAAGAGTCCGGAGACTATGGGAACTATCGAGGTTCGAGGATCTGATGGAGGCGAGCGATGATGCGCCGAGGGTGGTGGGAGCGCTCAAGGCGTGAATGAGAAGTGGACCAGCCTGCTAGTTCGTTTGGGATTTCCGCATCCGGTTCTCAATGTTGACTTCCTTTTGTGAATCGTATTTTTTGGCGTGTGTGGCGTTTTAATAGTTTTATTCTGCGACCGTTGGAGGTTGCATTCTTATGTTTTGGGACTGGCGTTGGTGGCTTTGAATCCTGCCGTTTTTGCGGCTTTATGAATATGAAAATTTGCGAGATTTAGTCTTTTGTTTTGATTTATACTTTCGTCAAGTGTAGAGGAAGGATCACGAGTAGTCGCCATTATCCTAACTCTTTTTTTAAGGTCCGTATGCTACTTTTAGCGGCGTTTTAGGTGTAGCGATAAGAGACATGTTTTGGGATCTCGTTATCACGATACTATGTCTGTGAGATGTCAAGATCCAGCAAGACTGGGTTTAGGGCAAGACCTAGGCTTACTCTCAGCTTTAAGGCTGTCGCGATGACTGATCGGCTTTTGTTTTGCCTGTTAGTGATTTCTTCCTGATTCTTTTCGTTTAAAGTCCGTAGTGGCTTATATGACTTGTGTTAAAGAATCGAGCTATCTTCGGAGTTTATCGAGGCAGCTAAACCAAAATTTTGGGTTTCTTGTATAGCTGCTATGATATCCTTGTCGGATGTAAGAGGACCTTGTAGGTCTGACTACGAGTTTGTATTGAGTGAAAGCGTTTCTTGTGTCGTCCGTCGGGGTCGGCGGCGTGAGTTATTTTAAGTCGCGGTGGACTGTCTTTTGCGGATAATCGAGTTTTGTTATCTTTTAAGAAGTTGCGGCGTCTTGCGTTTCTTTTGAAGATATGATTTTCGTTTTCGAGCGTTGATCGTTTAAGTGAGCATAAAAGATAGAAAAATTTTATTAAAATTTGAGAAGTTAGAGTACATGTGCGGATTTTTGGCGTTTTGTGGGAGTTATCGCGCAGTCCCCTTTTGGTGAGGGGATAGCTGAACTTCGCCCGGTTTGACGAGCTGCCTCGTACCTCTTTGAGGATCAAGCCATCTCGTAGTTCTGATAGTTATGCATGGCGTTTTACTCCCGTCGTTGCCGTTCGATCGTGCTGGTTGGATCGGTGGTTTGTAAGTCGAGCTATCTGCTTTTATGGCGGTGGACTCGAGGCTTTGTCGCTGTCTTGAATCGTTGCCTGTTGGATGATTCTGGATCATCTTTCTTGAGTCCTCGGGAATGTTGTGTGATTCCTTTGCTTTCGTTTGGGTTGGCAGCGTTCCGATCTTTCGCAGTTTGAACTTCGGCTAGGTAACGAGTCTCGATTGTTTCTGACTACCCGGATGGCTGCGGTTCGGTCGGTCGGGAACTTGATACCGAGGTGATATGTGGATGGTACTGCCTTCATGGAGTTGATCAAGGGTTCCCATGATGGCGTTGTAGATGGCGGGTTGTCGACTACTGCAAACTTCGGCGATCTTTGTAACTTCCTTTGCCATGACGGGAGTTTAATTCTCGAGGTCATGGTAGTGGCCCCGAAACCCGTCAAAGGTTTTGGCTCGGGGGCGACTTCCCAAGTGGGATCTTCATCCTGTAGAGGGTGTCGCGGAAGATGGCGTTGACCGTGCTTCCTGTATCGATGAGAATCGGCCGACTTGAGATCTGGATTACCAGGTCGATTACCAAAGGATCGCGAGTGAGGTTTGTCGATTCGGCGGTCTCTGTTCCTCAGCGATCGTGTGGTTAGGAACATCGCTGTCAGGAACCAGTTGGAACTTGTCTCGGCTTTTAAGCCCGTAGGCTTTATCGGCGAGACAGAGTCTTGGTAGAACTGTGATCCTCCGATGATCATGTTTACCCTCTGGCGACTGTTGTTGTTCCTTGGTCGTCCTGTCTTCTTCAGCGTTTTCCCCGATTGATTTTGGTCAGCGGTCCTCGGAGACAGTTTGTTGGTCTTTGGGCGGTCGGTCAGGAGCAAGTCCTTTATACTCTTGACCTTTGATAGTTCGCGGTGAGGAGCTTTCGGCGAGCGGGCCGAGAACCTTGCAGTTCGCGGTGGAGTGACCTCTGGTTTCGTGGAACTTCGCGGTAGGAATTATCCTTGTACTGGTTCCTGGTCAGGTGTTTCGGAGGTTCTGCCTTGCTCGAGTTGATGGCGTAGTTATGCTGGCGTCTTCCGCCGTGATGGGCGTTTTTGTCGTTCTGAGAGGTTTTCTTTCGAGGGCGTTTTCTGTGGTCCGTGCTGCGATAGAAGCTTCATCTCTTCTTCCATGATGATGAAGTCCGTTGCCTTGTGGAGTATCCTGGATTGTCAGCGGCTTTTCCAGTAGTATCCACTTTGAACCGACTTGTACCAGAAGTTTTCCTCGGGCGTCGATTGCGACATTGTGCTGATGCCTGTTACTCTGGCCATCACCAGCTTGAACCCATGAAGTCGGGTGACTTCGTCCTCCTTCTGAGCTAGACTCCATAGATCCACGTCGGACGTTTCTCTGTCCATGAACATGGAGTATTGTTTGAAAGCGAGGCCAGTTGGCGGAAGCTTCGATGGAGTTCCTTTTGAGTCGGAGAACCACTTGGCGCTTTGAGGTGCTTTCGGCGAAGAAGACAATGACCAGCGTCTCGTTCGCTCGGGAGTTTGCACCTGCCCATTGCGATCTGGAAAGACTGCAGGTGCGACTTAGGATCCGTCGTACCGTCATAGACCGGGATTTTGATTTTCCACAGGGTGAGATCGTGTTTCCGTGATCCGGGTGGTGAGCGGTGTTTTCGTGCTTCCTCGAGAAGTCTATCGATCTCGGGGCGGAACTGGTCGCTGATGGATTTGCGATTTCACGCTTTCGCCCGACCACGTCTTTTTAGAGATTAGCGGAGATCATGGATCTCGCTATTGCTACTGGCGTTCCTCGAGTTTGTCGGCTGGTCGCGATAGATCTGAGTTTGATCTTCAGCGAGTTCTTCCTGCTCCATCAGTAGAGTTCTTCTTCCTCTTCTGTCATGGGCCTATCGAAGGATACCGTCTGCGGCGGACTGGCAGTCCTCTGGGGTGGATGTCAGCGTCTTCATCGGAAGGATCCGATTGGTCGCTGATATCTAGATCGATCGCTTCGGCGTTGCTTTCCTTGTTTCCGTGGCGGAGTGGAAGGTTCTGCGAGGTCGTTTGCTGTCCTTCGGAGCCGTTTCCTCGAGAGTGGGCTCTTCGGGCATCTTTTCGTGCCGGAGATCGAAGTCGAGTCTTCTGCCTGGCGTGCCTTGGTGGATCAGCGGCAGTTTGCTCCCTCAGTTAAGGTGTCGACCTGTTTTGCGGCGAGTTTATCAACTTGTCCTGTTGTTCGCCCGTGCAGGCGTAAACAGATTCCTTCATCTGCTGGCGCCTCGGTGTTTGCATCAGCAGTGACTGCGGCGCATCTCCAGCTGGAGTCTTCTCAGCGTTGGCGTCGGCGGGTGTTCCGTCTGGCTGGTTGATCTTTGGTGGCGTCGGTAGACATGATCGGCGTGTGCAGTTGCGAGATAGATAGATCCGTAACCCCCTCCTTAGCGTAAGCTGTAGGAACGAAATTAGCACCGTCAATTTCGATAAAGATTTGTGGAGGAAAACCGAGTTAACCCGATCTTCCTTGAAGGTCGGATATCTGCTGGGCGCACGAAACAATCAAATAGAGAATAAAGTTGCGAAAATAGAAATCGTAAAAGTTGGCGAAAGAGATCTTATTTCTGAATTCGTTTGGCGTGTAACAAGAAAAGAAATCGGCCGTAAGAGCTGTCGAGGAGTCCGCTAGTCTGGTCGCCTAAGTCTATCCTAGTTGAGTCGCTTCGCTAGTGAAAATAGAAAGAATGCTAAATCGCTCTAAGTGCTAAGTGCTCTGAAAGTTTGTGATCTGGTTTGCTTCTTGCTCAAAGCTCTCCTTATATACTCCCTTAAGGCGGATCTTCGCGGGCTGAATCGGGCTTTTCCATTTTCGTCCATCTTCATGTTTATCGGAAACTTGACATTTATCTTGGAAAACTTGACATTTATCTTCTGGAAACTTGACATTTATCTTCTGGAAACTTGACATTTATCTCTTATGTGAGGATAAAGATAAACCGTCATAGTTATCCTTCTTTTGGGAAAATCGTGGCGGGCGTTTTGGCCCGTTAGGCGTTTAGGCGTTTTGGTTTTGAAGAACGGTCTTTGAAGGTTTGGTGTTTCGAAGGAACCCCAATTCCTTGTATAGTCGAGATATTGGTGTTCAGAATAACGTGATCGTACCAAACTTGCGTGGATTGATCGAACAAGCTAAGATGGGATCGGACCGAGACGCGATAGGACCGAGACCAGGGCGAGGGCGTGGACCGACGCCAGGCCGACCAGCGTCCAGCGTGCCGGCGCCAGGCGGCCAGCGTGACGAATGCCGTCGGCGCCAGGCGAGTGCCGTCGGCAGGCTGGCCTGCGTCCAGCGTGCCGCCCGGCGAGGGCAGTGCGGCGCCAGGCCGACCAGCGTCCAGCGTGCGCGCCAGGCGAAGTGCCGCCGGCCTAGCTAACCAGCGTCCAGCGTGCCGGCGAAGCGGCCAGCGTGGATACGCCGGTGCCAGGCTGGCCAGCGTCCAGCGTGCCCGGCGCCAGGCATCTGCCGTCGTGGGTTTTGTTGTTGATCTTTCCCGTTAGTCGTTTGCGGAAATCTTTGAGTTAGGGAAGATCGTTAGCCGTGATTTGAGATAATCGTTTCTAATCAACAAGACTCCTCGAGTATCGGGATTTTCGCGATGGACTTCGGATCTGTAGACTTTCCGTCTTCAGGTATGTGCAGCGAGGCTTGAGCTTTAGATGTGTTAAAGGCGAATCTTTTAAACAATCGGAAGGCCTTACGGAAGACTCATTGTAGATCTCGGACGATCCGTACATGGGTTTCAAGGGACCAAGATGCGCCATTGCCGAGATCATGAGATGATTACGCGGATGAAGCCCGGGCCCTCGCCGCTGGCGCGGATAAGTGGGCGAGCCTTTATCGGCGGCGACCGTTTCTTGGCTTTGATCGTCGCGGCTTTTCTTCGAGGACTTTGGGTGCGATTTCGTCATTGACCGATTTTGACCCCAACGAGTTCATCGGTGGCGACCCGTTTATTGGTTTTGATCGTCACTTAGTTTTCTTTTCGAGGTTGATGATTTCTTCATTGATTTTGACCCCAACAGTTAGCCCCAGCTAGCTAGTAACGTAGTGCCTTTGGGTCCTGCTTGCGGTATAGCCGTATGGGAAGGTGTAGAGCGTGTCGTTTGCGAAAGTCGGGTAAATAGTGATTTTACCTCCTTTATAAGGATGGAGTAAGAAATCTCATTCATTCTTACTTCATCATAAAATTCATCTCTCTCAGAATCCTTTCTCTCTCTTTAAGAATAATGTCTTCAAGATCCTCCAGAGAAATTCTTCTTCCCATTCATCCTCGGATGACTCTCACCTTATGTGACGGTGAAGCAAGAGGAGTTAGTCGAGGAGGAAGCGAAAATCGTATTACGAGCCCTTGTGGGTTCGTCCCCATCACTGCCAGATGTCCCTGTTCGAAGAGACCTTTGAGGAAGCCTGGTGCTCCTTTTCGCCGAGTTTGGCTTCTCGTAAATATCTTAAGATTCTTGAGATTTTACCAGATTCTGATGGAGTTAAATTCGAATTCCTGTCGGTAATGAGTCGCGAGGAATCCTCGGAAGGTTTCTTTACATGTTCTGAGGCCTTCCTTACGTATTGTCGCATGTGGTTCCCGATCCCGGTACCATTGTTAGCGCCGTCGCCGAACTTTCGATCAACCAGCTCAGCGTTCTGCCTTAGAGAGTTGGCTTGGCGTACTAATTGCAAGTTATGAGCTCGGGATCGATCTCAGTCCTGGTGATTTCGAAGGTCTTTGGAGCACTTCGAGCGGGAGGCGGCGTTACTACTCCATGGTGCCAAAGAAGGATATGGCCATAATTCAGGGACTGCCGAACCACAAGTTAAGTGGCGGGCGTTTCTTATGTCGAATAGATGGTGAGTCTCGATGAGAGCTGCCTCCATCTATTTCCCGCATGGAACTTCAACCGAGGTATCTGATGAAAACTTCGTTGTCTATTCTATCATTCGGAAGTGTGAGTTTTTAGTGAAAATTTTTAACTTTGAAGCGGGGCTGTTCGCGCAATTGCATGGTGATCTTTTGTCAGAGGGATCTCCTTCGTCAAAGGCGTTTTCTGGAGTCCTTCACTCTTGAGCGGATTCGAGATGCAGTAAGGCTTTACGGTCCGAGACCCTGTCCGACATGCGATGCGAACCAGTTATCGAAGCCCGACTTCGGAGGTAAAGCAGATATCTCGTAAAGGAAAGAAATGCGGCGGTGGGAAGGTTTGGAAGATCCTTCACCGTTGGGGAAAACCCTAGTTTTGTTCCAGCGGAAAGAAGCCAGCGATTTTCCACTTCCCAACAATTTCTTTGACGGCCTTCCTCGGTTTTTGTTACGAATTGCTGGAGGATGAGGAGAATCAGCGGGTTTTGCTGAGGGTTCCCGGCCGGTCAGCGAGGTTTTGCCTTTGAACTTCTTTAACCTTATTTTGAATCTGCATATATGTATGTTTGTTGATCTTGAATTTATGCAGGGACTAAGAGTGTTTAGCAATGCGGCTTGACGAAGTTTCTGCAAGTCTAGGATTGCTAAGTTCAAGACCAAAGAAGCTGGCGAGCTCTTCGATTCCGACAAGAGGTAAAGGCAGAGCATAAAGCAAGCTGAGCTTCATGCTCGAGCTCTTGTTGGGCGGAAAGGAGAGGAAGGAGGATGGTCGCGGCGAGGTGGCGAGGAGGCGGAATCGTTTGCTGCTGAGTTTCAATGTTTTAAAAGCTCAGGGAGTTTGTTGGCGATTTCATGAGTGCGAGCTCGGTCGAACCTTTACAAGTCTCGAGACCGGTTTCTCCTTTGATTCGAGATTGCTGAGATGAAGGACTTCATGGCGAGTGTGCTCATTCTGAGTCCTTGGTTCCTCCAGTCGAAGAAAGAGTCCGGAGACTATGGGAACCTCGAGGTTTCAGGATCTGATAGAGGCGGAGCCAATGAGGCTTGAGTGGTGGGAGCGCTTCAAGGCGTGAGCGAGGAAGTGGACCAGCTTGCAGGTTCATTGGGTTTCCGCATCTGGATTTCTCGTGTTTACTTCCTTTGTGAATCGTATGTTTTGGCGTGTGTGGCTGTTTTTTTAGGAGTTTTATTCTGCGACCGTTGGAGGTTGCATTCTTATGTTTTGGGACTGGCCGTTGGTGGCTTAGAATCCCGCCGTCTTTGCGGCCTTTATGAATATGAAAATTTGCGAGATTTCGTCTTTTGTTTTGATTTATACTTTCGTCAAGTGTAGAGGAAAGAATGCGAGTAGTCGCCATTATCCTAACTCTTTTTTTTGCTTGGTTATGCTACTTTTCAGCGGCGTTTTAGGTGTAGCGATAAGAGACATGTTTTGGGATCTCGTATACGATACTATGTCTGTGAGATGTCAAGATCCAGCAAGACTGGGTTTAGGGCAAGACCTAGGCTTACTCTCAGCTTTAAGGCTGTCGCGATGACTGATCGGCTTCCGTTTGCATTGTGATTTATTCCTGATTCTTTTCGTTTAAAGTCGCTAATAGTCGGCTTATATGACTTGTGTTAAAAGAATCGAGCTATCTTCGGAGTTTATCGAGGCGCTATACCAAAATTTTGGGTTTCTTGTATAGCGTATGATATCCTTGTCGGATGTAAGAGGACTGTTTTAGCGGATGATCTGAGTTTGTTATCTTTTCAGGATTCTGCGTCGCGTTTCCTTTGAAGATATGATTTTCGTTTTCCAAAGTGTTTATCGTTAAGTGAGCATAAAAGATAGAAAGAATTTTATTAAAAATTTGAAAAGTTCGAGTACATGTGGGATATTTTGCGTTTTGGTGGGAGTATAGGATATCGTACCAGTCCCCTTTTGGTGAGGGGATAGCTGAACTCGCCGGGTTTCGACGAGCTGCCTCGTACCTCTTTAGGATCAAGCCATCTCGTAGTTCTGATAGTTGCGCATACATTTTACTCCCGTCGTTGCCGTTCGATCAGATCGGTGGTTTGTCTTGCGGGGTCGAGCTGTCTGCTACGGTGGACTCGGAGGCTTTGTGGCTGTCTCGAATCGTTGCCTGTTCGGATGATTCTGGATCATCTTTTGAGTCTTCAAAATGTTGTGTGATTCCTTTGCTCGTTTGGGTTGGCGCTGGGGAGTTCGATCTTTTGCGGTTTGAACCGGCTAGGAACGAGTCTCGATTGTTTCTGACTACCCGGATGATTGCGGTTCGGTAGAAGTCGGAAATTGATGCCGAGCTGATATGTGGATGGTACTGCCTTCAGGAGTTGATCAAGGGGTTCCCATGATGGCAATGTAGATGGCCAGGTTATCGACTACTGCAAATTCGACGATCTTTGTGACTTCCTTCACCATGACCGGGAGCTTAATTCTCAGAGGGTCATGGAGTGGCAAACCAGTCAAAGGTTTTGGCTCAGGGCGACTTTCCTGAGTGGGATCTTCATCCTGTAGAGGGTGTCGCGGAAGATAACGTTGACCGTACTTCCTGTATCGAGGAGGATGCGGCCGACTTCAAGATCTGGATTACCAGGTCGATAACCCGAGGATCATGATGATGTTTGTCGATTCGATAGTTTCTGTTCCTCGAATACGATGTATGGTTAGGAATATCGCTATCGAAACCAGTTGGAACTTCGTTTGACTTTTAGCCCGTAGGCTTTATTGTGAGACAGAGTCTTGGTAGAACTGCGATCCTCCGATGATCATGTTTACCCTGGCGACTGCTGTTGTTCCTTAGTCGTCCTGTCTCCTTCGCTTTTCACCCGATTGATTTTGATTAGCGGTCCTCGAAACAGTTTTGTTAGTCATTAGGCGGTCAGAGTCCAGGAGCAAGTCCTTTATACTCTTGACCTTTGATAGTTAAGCGGTGAGGAGCTTTCGTAGCGGGCCAACTAACACGGTTAAGCGGTGGGTGACCTCTGGTTTAAGTGGAACTTCGCGGTAGGAATTATCCTTGTACTGGTTCCTGGTCAGGTGTTTCGGAGGTTTGCCTTGCTCGAGTTGATGGCGTAGTTATGTTGCGTTGGCGTCTTCCCTTTGTGATGGGCGTTCTTGTCGTTCACGAGAGGGTTTCTTCTTTGAGGACGTTTTCTGTGGTCCGTGCTTCTGTGAT
This sequence comes from Brassica nigra, assembly GCA_016432835.1. Taxonomy (NCBI): domain Eukaryota; kingdom Viridiplantae; phylum Streptophyta; class Magnoliopsida; order Brassicales; family Brassicaceae; genus Brassica; species Brassica nigra. Next base: position 19,996 of record JAEACV010000638.1, read on the forward strand.
AGAAGTTTCATCTCTTCCTCCATGATGATGAAGTCCGTTGCTTTGTGGAAGTATCCTGGATTGTCGCGGCTTTTCCAGTAATATCCACTTTCGAAACTTCGACTTATACCGAGAGTCTTCCTCGCGTCGATTGCGACATTATGGCTGATGCTGTCCTCTGGCCATCACCAGTTTGAACGCATGAAGTGGCGGCGGGCGACTTCCCTTCTGAGCTAGACTCCATAGGTCCGTCGGACGTTTCTCTGTCCATGAACATGGAGTATTGTTTGAAAGCGCCGAGGCAAATTGGCGGAAGCTTCGATGGAGTTCCTTTTGAGCGAGGTGATTCGGCAGCGCTGAGGTGCTTTCGGCGAAGAAGACAATGACCAGCGTCGTTCAGCTCGGGGAGTTTGCATCTACCCATTGCGATCTGGAAAGATGCAGGAGCAGGATCCGTAGTACCGTCATACCGGGATTTTGATTTTCCTGGGTGCGAGATCGTGTTTCTGTGATCCGGCGGTGAATGGCGTTTTCGTGCTTCCTCGAAGTCTATCGATCTGCGGGAACTGGTGCGCTGGTGGATTTCGCGATTTCACGCTTTCACCGGCCCGGTCTTTTAAAGAGATTCCGGAGATCATGGATCTCGCTATTGCTACCGGCGTTCCTCGATTTTGTCGGCTGGTCGCGATGGATCAAGCTTGATCCTCGCGAGTTCTTCCTGCTCTATCCAGTAGAGTTCTTCCTCCTCTTCTATCATGGGCCTCTCGAAGATACCGTGCGCGGCGGACTGGCCGAGTCCTCTAGGGTGGATGTCAGCGTCTTCATCGGAAGGATCGATTGGTATGATATCAGATCGATCGCTCGGCGTCACTTTCCTTGTTTCCGTAGCGGGGTGGAAGGTTATCGCGAGGTCGTTTGCTGTCCTTTTGGGCCGTTTCCTCAGGAGTGGGCTCTTTCGAGGCATCTTTTCGTTCTCGGGAGATCGAAGTCGAGTCTTCTGCGCGCCGTGCCTTGGTGGATCCAGCGGCGCTTGCTCCTGCAGTTAAAGTGTCGACCTGTTTTGCGGCGAGGTTATCAGCTTGTCTGTTGTTCCGCCGTTCCGGGCGGAAGTGAACAGATTCCTTCATCTGTCTGGCCTCGGTGTTTGCATCAGTAGTGGCTGTGGGCGCATCTCCAGTTGGAGTCTTCTCAGCGTTGGCGTCGGCGGGTGTTCCGTCTAGCGTTGGCTGGTCTTTGGTGGCGTCAGTAGACATGATCGGCGTGTGCAGTTGCGAGATAGATAGATCCGTAACCCCCTCCTTCTGCATGGCTGTAGGAACCGAAATTCACACCGTCAATTTCCGATAAGCGATTATGGAGGAAAACCGAGTTAACCGATCTTCCTTGAAGGTCCGGATATCTGCTGGGCCACACGACACAATCAATGGAGAATTTAAAGTTGCAAAATAAAATCGTAAAAATAGAAGCGAAAGAGATCTTATTTCTGAATTCGTTTGGCGTGAACAACGGGTAAAGAAATCGGCTACAAGAGCTGTCGAAAAGTCCGCTAGTCGGCGCTAGATCTAACTAGTTGATGCGGCTGCTAGTGAAAACAGAAAAAATACTAAGTGCTAAGTGCTGCGGAAGTTTGTGATGATTTGCTCCTCGCCCAAAGCTCTCATATATACTCCTCTTAAGGCGGTCTATCTTCTTCGGGCTGAATCGGGCTTTTCCATTTCGTCCATCTTACGTGTTTATCGGAAACTTGACATTTATCTTGGGAAAACTAGACATTTATTTTCTGGAAACTTGACGTTTATCTTCTGAAAACTTGACATTTATCTCTTATGTGAGGATAAGGATAAACCGTCATAGTTATCCTTCCTTCGGAAAATCGTAACTGGGCGTTTGGCCATGTAGGAACTTTTGGCGTTTTTACGGTTTCGAAGAATAGTCTTTGAAGATGTCGGCATTTCGAAGGAACCCAATTCCTCGTATAGTCGAGATGTTTGGTGTTTAGAATAACGTGATCGTACCAAACTCACGAGGATTGATCAAACAAGCCAAGATGGGATCAGACCGAGCATGATGGGACCGAGACCAGGGCGAGGGCCGTCGACCGCCAAGGGTCTTGCGCCCGGCATCAGGCGACTTCGCGGGGCATGCCGCGTGGCTGAAACTGCCGGAAACGCCAGGCCGACAGGGGCCTATGCGCCGGCCCAGGCTGGCTTTTAGCGGCACAAAGGCGGCTTGCGGCGCACCACGGCGCCAGGCTGTACGCGTAAGGCAACTACGCGGTAGCCAGGCTTACGCTGGCGCCAGGCAACTTACGCGTACCGAGCGGCTTGCGGGATGCCTGCCGCGGTAGGCTGGCTTGCCGCCCGGTAGGCAAACGCTTGAGGCGGCTGCAGGCATACGCAGGCATGGGCTATAACTTACCGCCCGGAGGCAGCTTGCGGGGGCATACTGCCGCCCGGCTGACGAGCTGCTTCCCGGTGCCAGGCACGCTAAGCGGGGCGCTTGCGCCCGGCGCCGGGGGAGCTCTCTGCCACCGGTAGGTTTCCGTTAGCCGATCTTTCCCCGTTGGCGTTAGTGCGGAAATCTTTGAGTTCGGAAGAATCTTTAGCCGTAGATTTGAGATAATCGTTTTGACCCAACAAGATCTTCGAGATTCCTCGAGTATCGGGGATCGAGATGGACTTGGATTAAGTAGACTTTCCGTGTTCAAGGGTTTGAGTAATGAGGCTTGAACTTAGATTTTTAAAATATGAACTTTTAAACAATCGAGAGGCTTTCGCGAATCATTGTAGTTCTCGGACAATCCGTACATGGTTTAAGGGACCAAGATGCTGCCGTTGCCGAGATCACGAGATGACTGCAGATGGGCACCAGGACCCTTGCCGCCGGCATAGACGGAGGCAGGCCTGCCGCCCGGCAGACGGACAGGACAGAGCCGCCTGCGCGTATGCCGCCTATGCCGAGGCACGGCGAGAGCTGACTACGCCCGGCATAAAGCCTCCGCCGCGGTGCCAGGCATGGCGACCTCCGCGCCCGGCGCCGGGCGTCCTACCCTCCGTGCCGTGTCAGCGTCCGCCGGTGCCTGCTATTGGTTGCCTTCGTTGATACGGGGCTCGCGGTCGTTCATGCCTTCCGTGAGTTCGCCGGTGGCGACCCGTTTCTTAGTTTTGATCGTCACTTAGTTTTCTTCGAGGACTTTCGGTTGATGATTTCGTCGTTGACGATTTTGACTAACAATAGGTTGAAGGATTAGCCCAAATATGAATACTTGATCATGTGATATTCTCTGCGCAAAGAATTTGCTGGGAATAGCGACAACTGACTTGGCAAATTCTCTAGTGAACTGTATTCAACCAGCTTAAAGCTTCGCTAGTAGCGTATCGATTGATACTCCTATAGAGTCATCGATCGATATCGCGAACACCATCGATCGATCATGCAGCGGCAGGTCGATTGGCGCCTTCGGTGATTCTCAGCGTGGAGTCTCATTGATTCTAGTGTAAGATAGTCGGCGACGGTCAGCTATTACATCGTTGGTCCCATTAATATCATGCAAGCATCTCATATAAGCATTCATACTATTATTATCCTGATAACCTGAATAGTAATCCTAGATCTAACACCTTCACCATATTAGTTAACACCCAAATCAATCCTTGAGTAATTTTCTTGCTCATGGTTTTAAATTACTTGCAATTTTGCTTTGAAATCTTTGACCTAGCAGTTATAATAAGATCTATTGTGTTCCATAAGCTCCTGTGGATTCGATCCCTAAGTACTACAACTTGACCTCTTTTGATGAGAGTAAGGTTGCTCTAGGGTAATGAGCATCATATCAAATTGGCTGTTGCGGGAGCTTTGATCCTTACATACATTTTATTTAAGTCTAGGTTTTCTATTTACTACTTGTCACTGATAGAATTTTCTTTTCTTTTCAGGTGCATGCCCAGCATAACCAGAAGTAAAAGAACAGGAAATTTTGTCCTACTGATCAACTGCTTTGACCAGGAAGGTCACCTGCGTGACCAGGAAGGTCACCTGCGTAATGCAGCAGGTCAAAGAATCAATGATCAGGGGGCTGCAATCCCGGATCCAGAAGCTGAAGCTGCTGCAGCAACTGCTCGAGCTGCAGAAGAAGCCAACAAGAATAGATCACTGGCTGACTACAACCGTCCAGACCAATTCTATGCCAACAGATCTGCAATCCGTCCTCAGACATCTGAGGGCTGATTATGAGGTAAAGCCTCAATACTACACACTTGTAGGACAGATACCCTACATTGGAGCATCAAATGAGCATCCTATGGACCATCTAGAGAGGTACGAGGATCTCATATCTGCTATCAAAGCCAATGGAATCCCAGCTGACTACCTACTTTGCAAGCTTTTCAAGTATTCTCTTTACGGAAGCTTTGCAATGGCTTAGCAACTACCACCAGGATCTCTCACATCCTGGGATGAAATCAAGAATGCCTTCTTGATTAATTTCTTTGATGGGGCACGCGCAGAGGAGTTGAGAAGCAAGATTGCTACATTCATGCAGAAGCCTGCAGAACCTTTCAGACATTGTTGGGTTCGTTTCAAGTCCTATCAGAGAGATTGTCCACACCATGGATTCAATGAAGTGCATCTACTCAGCACTTTCTTTAGAGGTTTAGATCTAACCTACCAGACAATACTAGACACAACTAGTGAAGGAAACTTCAACACCAGGAATCCAGAGGAGGCTGTGAGACTTATTGAGAACTTGGCAACTAGCAATAGCACCAAGAACACTGATTATGAGAGAAAGATGCTAGCCAATGCTCTTGGAAAGGAGCAGCTGGATGATATGAAGGCTAAGCTAGACAGTGTTCACAAAGCTTCTAAGGAAGCAGGTCAGCTTTGCAGAAGATGTAGAAGCTATAGAGACTGATGAGGAAGGATGTGAAGAAGAAGTGAATTTCATAGGAGGATCTCAAGGTTTGGAAACCAGAGTGGAAACAAGAACTTCTATGGCTTGATCGGAGAGCAGCTACAAATCACAATTAGCGTTACCAGAAACCCTTCAGCAACAGCAACTCCAGCAACAACAAGAATCTCAAGAATATTTTTCTACAAATCCACCACCACCTACTCAGGAAAGCAAGATTGAAGCAATCCTTGATTCAGTTCAGAGGGTCAGCGGAGAACTTCTTGTGGATTCAATGGAAAGATAGATGCTGCATACAATAGCCTGAATGTGAAGTTTGACATCTTGAGTACCCATGTGAAGAAGCTAGAGACACAGGTGATTCAAACTACTGAAGCTATTAAGGGCAAAAGCCTTAACAAAGGGAGAGGAAGATCTCATCAGACACCACATCAATGTCATCACAGTAGATGAATTCTGGCAAATGGATGGAGATGAAGAACTTCAGGAAGAAGACTTTGAAACCGAGAGCACCATGAGTATCGACAGCTCTCACTTTCGGATCGATCGACACAAGGCGACAGTCATCGATCGGCGTTCGAAGAATATCGATCGATGTTGAGATACCACATCGATCGGCCGAGTCTAGAATCTACAGCTCGACCAAACCAATCCGGATTATGACACCGCGAGAAATGCGCGAGACACCCAAACCCACTCCACCCTTTCTTGATCGACAAGATGAAGCAGATATCGACCGACAGTCACAACCAGACATCTATCGATTTACACAACCAGACATCGACCGATTCACTACCATCAAACAGCGAGTTCAGCTACCAAAATAGATGCTGCCCACTCATGCAAATAGATCCCGACCCAAACCTACAGAAAATCCACCGAAGAAGTTGAGGATACATTGGAGCCTATGGAGATTGAAAAAAAGTGCAAAGGAACACAGAAAAGGAAAGAAGATCCTAAGCACCTTAAAGGGAAGCTAATGAGAAGAGTTGGAAAACTTCAAGAAGAGTTCTAAGGATTCCAGCAGAGAAACCCTTTGAAGAAGCATATTGCACACACAGATTGTGGATGTTCTTCAGAGAAACAAAGGTCACAGAGGTTGAAATTGAGAAGATGTTCAACAAGATCATAGAGGATTTCCTAAGGAAGATTACATTGAAGAAGAAGAGTGATCTGGGAGTTCATCATCTCATGCCTGAGTACAAGGCATTTTTTGCATGCACTATGTGACACGGGGAGCATCTGTCAGCATCCTACCAAAGGTTATGGCAGACCAACTAGGTCTGAAGGTGGAACCTTCCAAAGAATCCTTCTACTTTGTGGATTGTTCTGGGAGGAGTTCAATGGGAATCATCGAGACCGAGGTACAGATTGGTAATGCCACTAGTTCGGTTGACTTTCATATCCTAGACATCAAGTTAAATTGGAATTCTTCTGTACTACTTGCAAGAGCTTTCTAGCTCTGTGGGAGGAGCCATCTGTGATTTACAAACAAGCCAGTTCTATTTGACACTCATTAGCAGAGGTTTACTATGACCCAGTCAAGGTTATCAAACCTCCAGCACCCTACCAAAGCCTCAGGATGAAGCAATACCCGTAGCTACATGTTGCGTGCAGAAGAGTGCGAGACAAGTGCAGAAGATTGATCGGCACAACTACGGATGCATCGATCGATCCTATTGATCTC
>JAEACV010000980.1:0-28241 GCA_016432835.1 Brassica nigra
GTTTTCAGGTTCAGGAGCATTTTTGTAGAAAAGAGTGATGTTTTAGGTGCCTTTTTGGGCTTAAAGAAAGTTCACCGAGATCAGTTAATTCAAGCCATTCAGGAGTTCACACATCGATTGATGCACACTCTGTGCTATCGATCGACACACTATTGCCGAAGGACGATACATCGAGATCATAATCGATCGATGTACACTCTGTACTATCGATCGATATCGGCTGCAGAAGACAAGTTGGACCAGGCGAACTTAGAGCCAACGACATCACATTTTTACAAGATTGCCCCGGACGAGTTTTTAATTTAATGAACTCATATTTATATGAGTCTAAGTGTTTTGGCACCAAAGACAAGTCTTTTTCTACTCATTTCTTTTACTGTTTTCATTACTTTGCAAGTTCTCAATAAAGTTCTATTCAGTTCTTTACTTGTTCTTCTTAACAAAGGTTATAGGATTCTAGATCTGGAGGAGAGAGATCCAAGAGATTTGTGATTGAGACCTAAGTGTTCACCCTCAATAAGATCTATGAACTCCTATTATTACCTTGTTACTATGAATCCTTAGCCATATCTGAGTAGATTCATTTGTTAGATTAGGGTTTAAATAGGATGAAGTTAACCCCAGCCTATATCTGCTATAGTTGTGATATTTATTGTTAGGATTGTTCACTAATGCTTTTTCTAGCTTAGCTACCTAGAACATGAACTTGGATTGTATTATTCATTCAATACAATTCCGACAACATCCTAAACATGCTATGACCCTCTTAAGACAAAGCGGAAGCTGATCTAAGATCATGGTGAGCATTGTATAAACTCGCATAATGTGCTTAGAGTATCGTCGATACTCTATAGAGTAATCGATCGACGAGCTAGAGGTGTATCGGTCGATATTCCTATCGAATAATCGATGCATCTTGGTGATATAATGACCGCAAACACCATTTAGCATCTAAGTAATGAGATGGTCTAAATATTAGAGCTGATGGATTCATTTAATAGTGTTGAGCTCTGACATAACATGAAGCAACTTGTCAGCATTTATAGTATTTATAATCCTGAAATCCGAAAGTTCCCCCTGAATCTAACTACTTCTTCTATTGTCTTAAAGCCAAAACCTTTCAACTGAGTAATCTTACCATTACTCAACAAACCTGCAATTTACTTTAAACCATTTTCAACCTAGCATAGTCACTAAGATTGCATCTTATTTGTACACTAGCTCATTGGATTCGATCCTAAGTACTACCCGAACCTGTTATTTGAAGAGTAAAGTCACTCCTTAGGGTAATTTTAGTGATATCGTAGTTATGACTAGACTATACCACTGAAATCGACCGACATGACTTTACGATATCGATCGACAAACACCAAACAATAGTGATCGCGACTGACTCAACATCGATCGATACGGATCACGGTCAGGTATTTCGCTCTACTTTTTTGATATCAGTATATTTTATTTTTGCCTACGCCTTTACCGGACTGGTTATACACTGAGGACAGTGTATGATTTAAGTCTGGGGGAGGGGGATGATTACTGATGTTGTTTACCTTTTGACTTCATCTAAAAATGTTTTCATAATGGTTTTATTGAGTTAAGAAAGGGAATGATATTTTAAATTTTCACTTTTTATCTAACCAATCTTTAGGCACCATTCTTAGATTTGTTAATGCAGAATGTACTATAGATGCTAATGTTTATGCACCTATCAGCAATGACAACGCTTTCATTGATTGTCTGGAGGAACCAAAGCTGATTTTCAACCTAACCTGACATTCTCTGCTTGTCTTGGGGCTTAGTATACATGGGATCAGATGCTTCAAACAAGTCTGGAAGGTAGCTTTTGTAGATAGTTTTATCACCCTCTCTCTCATTTTGAATTTAGATTTAATTTTATTCAGATCTTAAAAAAAAATATTGAAAATAAGCTTAAATATATGTTCTAGGACTAGTTAGTTATCACTTAGGAAGGAATTCGAACAGGGCTTAGCGGTTACCTCCTCAAGACTTGATTCATAAGAATTCTATAGTAAAGGATTGAACAGGCTTGGGGTTACCCCTTCAAGACTTGCTAGTGAATCCTAGGATATAGGTCAAAAAAATAGTGAACAGGACTTGGTGGCTGCAACCATTAAAGCTTGATTCATGGAAGCCTTGTCCAATCTTGGTCAATGTCTTGCAAATGAAAGCAGACTTGACTAGGAGAGAAATAGTAGAGAGAGGATAGGAACTAATTTTTACATGCAGGTCCAGATACTTGTTTGAGCAACCTTGCATCCTGTGATCGATACTCCCAAGGTAAAGCCTGCACTTTCATTTTATGTACAGAAATGAAATCAGTAGAGGTTAATCAGACAGGATTGCTAAATTGGCTAATAGATGATCAAGGTAGTTTAATTAGGATATTGCATAATGTATTCGTGATTGACAGATTCTTAGATGTGGTTTGCAAAAAAGTAGAGGTTATGATTCTAAGTTTGAATTTGATTGAGTCCTGCTTTTAAAACCTCTTTCATAAAGATGCCTGTGTGTTTGCTTGAGGACAAGCAAAAGGTTAAGTCTGGGAGTTGATATACCATGGATTTTACCCATTTTACCCATGGTATATGTGTATTTTATTACTATTATCTATGTTTTGGAGTCTATTAGGTATGTTTTCAGGCTCAGGAGCATTTTGGAGAAAAGTGATGTTTTAGGTGCCTTTTTGAAGCTTAAAGAAGAGTTCACCCGAGATCAGACCAGAGGTCGACATCCAGAGTTACACATCGATCGATGCACACTCTGTGCTATCGATCGACACACATTTGCCAAAGGATGATACATCGAGATCATAATCGATCGATGTACACACCTCGATCAATATCATTCAAGCGTGAGAAGACAAGTTGGACTTGGCGAACTTGAAGCCACGACATCGCATTTTACAAGATTGCCCCTGACGAGTTTTTAACCTCATGAACTCATATTATATGTGCCTAAGTGTTTTGGCACCGTACACATTAACAAGCTTTTTACCTCATTCTTTTCTACTCATTTCTTTCACTGTTTTTATTACTTTGCAAGTTCTCAATAAAGTTCTATTCAGTTCTTTACTTGTTCTTCTTAACTAAGGTTATAGGATTCTAGATCTGAGGGAGATCCAAAGAGATTTGTGATTGGAACTTAAGTGTTCACTCCTCTAATAGATCTATGAACTCCTATTATTACCTTGTTACTATGAATCACTTAGCCATGTCTGAGTAGATTCATTTGTTAGATTTAGGGTTTAAATAGGATATGAAGGATTAGCCCCAGCCTATATCTGCTATAGTTGGATTGCATTATTCATTCAATACAATTCCTGACAACATCCTAAACATGCTATGACCCTCTTGAGACAATTGCTGATCTAAGATCATGGTGAGCACTGTATCAACTCAGCGAAAGTTCTGCTTAGAGCTGTATCGTCGATACTCCTAGAGTGTCGATCGCGTATAGAGGTGTATCGGTCGATATTCCTATCGAATAATCGATCGATACTGTCGGCAATATAGCTGACCGCAAAGACCATTTAGCATCTAAGTAATAGATGGTCTAAATATTGCGAGAGCTGATGGATTCATTTAATAGTGTTGAGCTCTGACATATCATGCAAGCAACTTGTTAGCATTTATAGTATTTATAATCCTGATTCTGAATACCTACCCTGAATCTAACTACTTTTCTTTATTGTCTTAAACCAAAACCTTTCAACTGAGTAATCTTATCATTACTCAAAACCTGCATTTTACTTTAAACCATTTTCAACCTAGCATAGTCACTAAGATTGCATCTATTTGTACACTAGCTCTCTGTATTCGATCCCTAAGTACTACAACTGAACCTTTATTTGAGAGAGTAAAGTCACTCCTTAGGGTAATTTGAGTTATATCAGATGATGGTTATATTTATTTTCCCTCTAAGCTCGGTTAGCCTTGGTGGTTTTCGGGTTTAGCATTATACACATATATTATAAGTATAATTGAATGGTGGTATCGTGGAGGTGATGTTTAAGATAATATTCACAAAGATGGAACAATGAAGTTATATATGTTTTTATTAGGTATGTAATATACTTCAACTGCATAAAAATAGAGCTGATTGCTCGGGATATTATTCATATATGTTGGGGTCTTGGGACTAGGCTCACTGGGTCAACTAGTTACTCATGACTCATTTGTTATGCAGGTGACCAGTAGACGGGAGACCTTACTCTAGGACGGGAAGGAACAGCATTAGCCAGCGGTAGTTTTATTATCCTTGCTAAGACGTTTTAATACATCTTATGTATAAAGTTTGTTGACCGAAAACCTCGAGGTTAATCTATAAAATTTGTATGAGATGTTTTTGAAAGAATAAATATATAATGTATAAATATTTTTTTTTAGTACGGGCTCCATATGATATTAGTCCTTGTCCAGGACGAACTAACTATCGGTTATTGCTTGTCGGGATGAAAAGCCTAGAGTGGTATCCAATAGGAGTGTCAGTGTTTCTCGAGTTTTTGATCTAAGGTGATTGGAAGAATTCCGAGAACCTCGGGTCGACCTTCGGGGAACATTGACGTATTCGATCATATCACGATGAGGGTGTCACAGGTATCGTTCCTAGTTCTGTCTTATAAGCGGTTATGTAAGGCCAAAGTGCACTATCTAGTTTCCGAGACCAATCGTTTCTGGATATTCCTACGGTTTTCTCCAAAATTTCCTTGATTTGCCGATTAGAAACCTCTACCTGACCACTTGTTTGTGGATAGTAGGGTGTAGCAACTCTATGGTGAACACCGATCTTTTGAGCAATCCATAAAGACCTTGTTGATGAAATGTGATCCACCGTCACTGATAACTTCTAGGAACTCCAAATCGGGAAAGTTTATACTCTTGAAAAGCTTTACAACTACAGATGCATCATTGGTTGGGAAGCTACTGCAGACCCATTTGGATCGTAGTCTGGTGACTAGTATATATTTGTTTCGATACGAGGATGGGAAAGGACCCATAAAATCTATCCCCAGCAGTCAAAGACTTCCATAGAATGAACTTCTGTTCCATTTCATGTCTCTTGCTGATTTTCCCTCATCTTTGGCATCTTGTGGCACTGTGCTATAAATGCATGAACATCACGAAATGTTGTCGCCACCAAAATTCTGCTTGAGAATTTTGAGACCGTTTAAAGGTGGCGAAATTTCCTGCTTAGTGGATCCATGACATTGTAATATGATATCTGGAATTTCAGCTTCGATCACGCATCGTCTATACATCCAATCAGAGCAATGCTTGTAGAGGTACGGTTCATCCCAGTGGTATCTCCTAACTTCTCTAAATAATTTCTTCCTCATATAACCCCTGAGTTCCTCTGGTTCAACATCAGCTGCTAAATACTTGACTATATACCAGGGTCGATCTTTTGGGTTTTTCCAAATTGCGTGCACTTCCCGTCTTGACCTTTCATCTGTAGTAGGATCAGGATCAGGATTTAATGTGTTGCCAGCAATGTTAACCTTTATGTCAATAGTGATAATTATAGATGAGGTATCGTGATTTTGGTTATTAGTGGTATCGGGCGTCTCGATATTGTCAAAATCGATCGACACTCTATCCAGGGAATCGATCGACATATCATCTTTAGCGATCGATGATATTTAGCATCGACACTCTATCAGGGAATCGATCGGATGCAAGGGATATTTGACCAACGAATTATGTATCTATTTGGGCAACGTTCTCTGTTGGGAAGAAATCATCTATAGGGACGTCATCCTCTATTTTTATCCGAGAAAGATGGTCGTGACTCCATTATCTACTCCCGTTTATCTGTAATTTCTATATGAATTCTTGGAGTAGTAAAATCCAACATATGAGTCGTGGCTTAGCATCTTTCTTTGCATAAGATACTTAATAGCAGCGTGGTCAGTGTGGACTATCACGGCGTGATCCGATCAGATACTGAGGAATTTTTCAAATCGTGAACTACGCAGTAGTTCTTTTCTGTTGTGCATAGTTCATTTGTGCTTCATCAAGATGCGACTGGCGTAGTAGGCGGCATGGAACTTTTATATTTTCTTTGGCCTAAAACTGCTCCTACCGCAAAAGTCGCTCGTGCATGCATGATCTTGAAAAGGAGATTCCATCGGGGCTTGTCTGAAGGGGCAGTTGTAAGGGATCTTTTAATTCTTGAAAGCTTTCATACATTTGGGGTAAACTCAAACTTCACATTCTTGCAAAGGAGGTTATTGAGAGGTCTAGCGATCTTACTGAAATCTTTGAACCTTCTATAATCCGGCATGTCAGAGAAAACTTCTCAAGTCTTTTACATTTGTGGGTGCTGGTAGACTGGTCATTACTTCAATTTTAGCTCGATCTACTTCTAGCCAGAGAAACCTTATGTCCTAATACAATGCCATCGTTAACCATAAAATGGCGTTTTTCCCAATTTAGGACACGGTTCCTCATCATTCTTTACCTTGCATAAATTATCGAGGCAGCTTTTAAAACTTGATCCATATACTGAAAAGTCATCCATAAAAACTTCCATAAGATCCTCAATCATATCTGTAAAGATTGACATCATGCAGCGTTGGAAAGTTGCGGGGGCATTATAAAGACCGAATGGCATCCTGCGATACGAAAATGTTCCATAAGGACATGTAAAGGTTGTCTTTTCTTGATCATCGGGATGAATAGGGATCTGGAAAAATCCGGAATATCCGTCTAGAAAACAGTAGTACTGGTGATTTGCTAATCTTTCCCGCATTTGATCAATGACGGGTAGGGGAAAATGATCCTTTCTAGTAGCAGCATTTAGTTTCCTATAGTCAATACACATTCGATGTCCTGTGACGGTACACGTAGGAATAAGCTTATCATTTTCGTTCTTCACTACTGTAATACCTCCCTTTTTGGAAACAACATGCACAGGACTTACCCATTTACTATCTGAAATAGGGTAGATAACTGCAGCATCTAAAAGCTTAATAATTTCCTTCTTTACTACTTCTTTCAGATTCCGGTTTAATCTCCTTTGCTGCTCTATCAATGATTTTGAATCATCCTCCAAATGAATATGGTGCATGCAAAAGTCAGGAGAGATACCAGGAATGTCATCAAGAGAATACCCGATGTCTTTCCTGTACCTGAGCAATTTGTTTAATAATAGCGCGAGTTCTCCATTAGTAAGATTGGCATTTACGATGACGGGGTAAGATTGATCATAGAGGAATGCATATTTAAGACCAGCTGGAAGTGGCTTGGATTCAACCTTTGGTGCTTTTTCCTTACACCAGTTGGCTGATGAAGACGGTTGTCGCTCGAAGGCCTCTCAGAGATATCGATTGACAATAATATCTGAGTCATCATCTTCCTCGACATTTGCTACCTCAATGATTCGTTCATTAAGTTCTCAATAATGCTCTCACTATATATGCTGAAAATTTCTCCTTAGATATTGGTAAGAGCGTTTTAAGGGTCACCTGAGCATATACCCAAGAAAGATTCATTTTCCAGCTCAGAGATTCCTTCCACGTAAAAGGCTTGATCATCAATGAAGGGGCATTTAATCATATTTTCTATATCAAAGGTCATTGAGATGTCTCCGATGTTCAAATTTATTCGCCCTTCCTTCCGTCAATGATCGCTCCAGCTGTAGCTAGGAATGGTCGACCGGTGATGGGGATGTTTTGGTTCTTGTCTGTATTTTAACACAACAAAGTCCGTAGGCACAAGGCAATCGTTAATCCTTACGGGCACATCCTCGAGTATCCCTTCGGGTACCTTGATAGATCGATCAGCTAGAACAAAAGTTATCAGAATCGATATGAATTCATCATATCCTAAGGATACTGCCACAGAGTACGGCAGAAGATTTACGTTAGAGCCAAGATCACAAAGAGATCGAGGAATCGTGCGTTTTGTATGTTGCAGTCTAGGACGAAACTACCAGGGTCAGTTCTTTTGATCGGAGTTTCTCCTTGAATCATAGCACTCACTTCCCCTGATACCATCATCACGCTATGCTCCGAAGTTGGATAGCTTGGGGATATCATATCTTTCACATATTTCTTTATTGAAGCTGCTATTTTCATAGCGTCACTAAGGGGCATCTCTAGAGATTTTGTCGCGCTTTCTTGCAGATCTCGTTTTCCAATGCTTTCTTAGTTTGCTTACTTTCGAGGAAAAGGGGAAGGGTTCTATAAACCCTTCTGATTGTTGGTTCATTGTAAGTTGGTCGTCGATCGACCTTGCTAGTGGCATATCCATCAACATTGGGCCTCACTAGTCGATCGAAACGATTATCAGATTGCCGATCGATTTCGGCCTCTATTTATGATTCATAATCTTCTCCTTCAAATCTATCGTCTTTTCCTTATTATTTCTAGCCGTAGATTTTCCGCTTTTCGTGAGAGGATTCTGGGTCAGGATCTGGATCATCCAGAAGTATAGGCTGGAAATTGCTTTGCCCGCTTGACAGTTTGGTGGGTTTATCAGTATTAGAGTCTTCTCTCGTACTTGTCGCGAGACGTTTTCTGCTCCGCAGTATTATGGCACTGACTTGACGTCTCGGGTTTGAGTCAGTTCTTCCAGGGAGACGTCTTGTCTCTCTCTTTATGGCAATCGCAATTTCAGCTACCTGGCTTTCCAATCTCCTGATATGTTACTTAAGGATTGGTTTCTCCATCAACTTTTCGTAAACGATATTTATTTTTCCGTAGAAATCTGCCATTGTCTTATGGTTTCCAGTAAAGGCTTGTTTTATATTAAACTTTTCCCTTCCAGTGCGTGATTTCACAGCAATGTCATAATCGGGTAAAGCTATCGATATTAAGCATGCGGGATGGGGTCTGAATGGTCTGTTCTTCCTGTAAAATCTATTTGATCTTCCATATCAGACAGAGCATCATCGTCAATCTGGAATATGTCCGATCGGTTCTGCTCTTTTAGAAAAGAATGAGTCGAGTCGAGGGAATTCTTTATGTCTGTGAGACTTGGCTTATCTTCTGAATCTATTGATTTTCCCCTCTCTTCATCCATTTTTCGAGGATTTTCCTATCGCTATGTTTTGATAAAGGCTCTTGCATCTTGGGGTTCCTAGTGATGAAACTTCCTTCACTTGCGTGTCGAGTAGTTTTGTAGTTCAGGTTAACACCACCATAGAAGATGTTAACGAATTGTGGTTCTCGATAACAATGGTTGGGACTTTCAAGTTCATAGCTCCTGAATCTTCCCCAGGCGTTTTGATTCGATTCTGGATCTTGGAAGAATGGGAAAATTCGCCTCCTACTTCCAGTAGTGCGCATCATCGTGCAAACTGTTTAAGGAAGACATTTCTAATTTCCTTCCAGCAAGTAAGGGATCCTGTTGGTAAACAGTTCAGCCATCTAAGGGCTTCCCCTAAAGAAAATGAGAATAGTTTGCAATGGTTGTATTCGTCGGAATTAGTTTTTCCAAATTCTCGATGTAGTCCAGAGAGGATGCTCCGGAGAGATCCACGAAAAGGGTTCGACGTACCATACTGTAATAATCAGCGTTAGACTTAGATTTCTTGGTAACGTCTCCTGGCATTCTAATAGCGGACCTGGAATAGGTCCTACCAGGGTTTAAGTAGTCTTACAAGGGTAATTTTGTTTCTTCACCTTTGTTCAAGGTGGAACTAATTTTAACAGGGATTTCAATCCGCTGTTTAATTTTAGTTTGGACTACTTTCTCATTAGCAAGTGCGGTAAAAGAGGACTTACCCGCTTCCGGCTGGGCGGTATCGATCGATGTTGGTAGCTGCGTGTTGATTGATTTATTGGTCACTACGTCGCTCGATTGTGTAATCTCCGTGTCGATCGATGCTTGGCCGGAACCTATGTTCTACATTCTTAGTGCTATATGTAAACAGGAAAGAAAGGAAAACTTAGCAAAATTTATTGTAACGAAGTCTATACTAATTTCTAAACTAAATCTAATGGTAATAAGAAAGAGTCCCCGACAACGGTGCCAAATTTGATATCACTCAAATTACCCTAAGGAGTGAATTAGTCTCTCAAATTAGAGGTTCAATTGTAATACTTAAGGATCGAATCCACAAGGACTCTAGGATTACACAGAGATTTGAGGTATTAGTAAGTTAGACTGAAGGGTTTTATTTGTTTTAAAGCAGTAAATGGTAGGGTGAACAAGGTAGTTGTTTGGTAACTTTAGTTGAAGTTGTTTTTAGTTTAGGAGAATAGCTAGATATCTCAAGTATAAAATTTATGGAACAACTTAGACTTAAGGGTTTGATTTGTTCTCGAACTCAAACAGGAGGTAAAACCAGTTGGGTGCGTCAACAATCGTCATTGATCACAAGAAAGTGTCGATCGATATGACGTTATGCATATCGATCAATACACCTTTCAAACTATCGACCGATACATGATAGTCACGTCGATCGATGGTTCTTCAAACCTTGCGTGTGGGTTGAATGCTGTTCTCTAACCTAGACCAACTTTCGTGTGCATCTAGTCAGTTAGATCACACTAGTTTGATTCAGGTATTGAAGGTAAACTATTGCTTATCTAAATTAATCCTAAGATCTAAATTTAACGGTGATCAATCCTAAATTTAGCATTAAGTGTAACTAGGATGAAAGAACTAATTAAAACACACTAACAGTAGACATATTATAAGTAAATAGTTCAACCTTGTGATAAACCTAAATCTAACAATAAGGTTTACTCAGACATATTCATGAGAGACAAAATCATGATGGTTTGAACTCTTAAATAAAATAAAGAACACAATGAGTAAAGTATGGAAAATAGGGAGTTCAAGATCTTCTCTGACATGTAGTCTCAGATCTATCTCTCCAATCCTAAGCTCTCTCTCTAATAGTAGCCAAATTGCTTCTCTCCTCTAAACTAAGTCTCTAGGCAAGTCTGCCTCTCAAATGATACAGAACCTAATAAATATATAGCCTAACAAGCGGCTAGGGACTTAGGATGTAAACAATGATTCTTTGTGAAACTTGAAATCTTCTAATTTGTCATTTATCCTCGAGTAGTCTCAATATTGATCGATGGAACAGAATGGCCATCGATCAATTTTTATTGGCTTTGATCGACCAATGTCTCTTGTCATGATCGATCGATTTTCCATGTGTTAAAGCAGTCCAAAATGTCCCAAAAGCATCACTTCCTGCAAATAAGTACCTGAACCTGTAATTTCTCTAAAGACTCTAAAACATGATAAATGTATCCAAAATGTTTATATACCATGGCTGAAAGTGGGTAAAATCCATGGTATATTAGGTATGGGTCAAACTCGGGTACGAAACCTTCGTCGCTTGTTGCTGGTTTCACCAAGGGCGTGATTCTCTTTCTGGAGAGCAAGATTTTCAGCTTCGCGAGCCCCTAGCTTCTCGGCGCTTTGCTGCAGCTGTTTGGAGTACTCGTAGCTTATCCTTTAGGGTCTGCACTTCTTGAAGAAGCTCAGGGTTGTCTGCCGTCGTTTCCCTAGCTTTGTGGACCTCGGTGATCTGACTTTGGAGGGTGTCAGTCGGTTGAGTAATTCGATTTCCTTGGAGTAGCTCGGACTGATCGTCGAGGTCTTCTAATGCCATCGTCACGTAGTTTGGATTACTTCCCTCCTTCTATCGCCACACTGTAATGGTATTTTTGTGTAGGGTTGTTTTAGTACTACGGAACACTAGAAGATTTGTGTGAAAATAAAAGAATTGAGACTAAGGAGACGTTTATTGATGATTTGAGCAGGGACTACAATGTTTTGGGGTATAAACCCTAATTCTAGCCGCCTAAACCTACTCTCTTTGCCTCTGAATGTCAATCCCTTGTTCTAGGGTTTGGGTTCTCCTTTTATAGATGTATATGTCGGCTGAAGTAGGTTAAACTCTTCCATATTCAGAAATATGGAAGAATCTCCTTAGATAGAAAACTTTCATTTTACCCGGCCGTCCTCGGAAGCAGGGGTCAGAACCAGGGTTCTTCAATGCAGGAGTCGGAGATCGGTGTCCTGCCCTGGCTGGAGGAATCTGGTACCTGGATATTTTCCCAAACAATTTAGGACGTGTGATCTCTTGAGACTTGGACATGGTCATATAAAACTTCCTATCAACAAGTGTGAGACATAGCTTGTTTACTTGCATGTTGCAGACAGCTCCTACAGTAGCCATAAAGGCTCTCCCAAGCAGTAGATATGTATTCCATCCTATCTTGATATCCATCACATGAAAATCTACAGGGATCACGAGAGTTGCCAATTACAACCTCTACTTGTCTGATCAGTTCTCCTGAATTCACTTTAGAGCAATCCACAAAGGTGAATGAATCTCTAGAGGCTCAATCTTTAATCCCAAAGGCTCTGCCATCGCCTTAGGCATAATGCTCACTAAAGATCCTGTATCACAGAGTGCATTCTGGTAGACATGTCCTGCAACAGTGCATGGAACAACAAACTTTCCAGGATCACATTTCTTTGTCAGCTTAGCATCTCTCTTTTTCCGTGCTCTGATCTGACAGAACATTCCTTGATGTCCTCCTGTGATTCTCTACTCTTTCTGAAAACATGTAGAGGCGATGAGTGTAGTAGGCCTCATTGAATGATTCATCTTCAGATATACTCAAGACTCTCTTGGTAAATCTATATATCTCCTTCTCAGTTGCCTCGCTCCTTTGATGCTTAGGAATCCTGTTTTTCCTCCTCTTCCCAATGGGAACCTGTCTATCATCAGTCCCTTTGAAGACTACTGGTTCTGGTGCATCATACTCTTGAGGGCGTTGACCATAGTTAGGTCGTTGATTCCAATCAACAGTTGGCCTCGTCTGAGATGCGTATCAAACGGCACAAAGACGGTGTAGGTCGATGCTTGGCAATCGTGTGCGAGATATTGGGGGTGAAGTGTACTATCAATCATCGTCAGAGTAGCATCAATCGAAGCTTGCAGTTTCTCGAGATCTTATATATTTGTTATGCTTTGTCGATCGTTGCTCTGGCGAAGTTCTCCGATCGGGCTTGTTGGGGTAAAAACGGTTATCTCGAAATCAACGGTTAAGATCATCGCTCCTTATGAATTCTTTCCAAAGAATTCACTCGAAAGAGACATCAGAACAATGTGAGTGTTTACGGACGACGACACCGGGAAGACTAGTGTGAAAGAAGAGCGATCGGAAGGTTCAAGAGTGGCCAGGCCACCTGCCAAGGGTGAGGACACCCGTCAAGGCAACCTCGCCTGAGGCGGGGCGACCCATCCGAGGGCACCTCGCCCAAAGGCGAGGACACTCGTGTCAAGGCCACCTCACCTGAGGGTGAGGACGACCCGTTCGAGGGCACCTCGCCCAAGGGCCAGGATGATCCGTGTCAAAGCCACATCGCCCGAGGGCGGGGCGATCTGTCGAGGACACCTGCGCTGAGGGCAAGGATAATCCGTGTCTCGTACCTCTGCCAAGAGGCGAGGACATCTGTGTCTAGGTAACCTCGCCCAAGGCGAGGACATCCGTTCTCGGTCACCTGGCCAAGGCGAGGACACTGTGGGGTCAAAATCGGTCCTGACGGAATCAACGGCTGAAAGTCTCTGAAAGTATTTCTCAAAACAAGAAGTTTCATTATGATTTGAAAAGAAGTCATCACGAGATTTTCTCAAATTAGAATATCCACTCTGTTGGGGTCGAAAAAGGTTATCTCGAAGCCAATGGCTAAGATTATTTTACTTATGGGTTCTTAGTGAAATACTTCTTGAAAGTAAGATCAGAGACGGACGAGGCGTCGCGAGAGTCTCCGGGAAGATCGGTACGAAAAGGCGGATCAACTCAATCAAGGTCCGCTTTCGCCCAAGGGCTTTAAGATTCGATCACCACAAAAACCTAAAAGTCTGCCTCGGAACTTAAAACAGGTCGTTCTCAAACCGTAGGAACAGAAAACAATCAAGATATCAAATGAAGCCCTGCGAGATCTTCAGAACAGGCGCGACCAAGACCCCGGGCGCCGGCTCGCCCGTGCTGGTCGAGGGCGCCGGGCGCCTGCTCGCCGATGCTGGCCCGGGCGCGGGCGCCGGCTTCGCCCGTGGCGCTTCGAGAAAATAAGCGTAAATGCTCCTACGGTCAGCGGCTTATGCAAAGCCGTGGCTCGAGAAAATAAAAACCTAGTCAGTTTTTTAGCCATAGGAAGAGCACAAAAACGAGCTGCCAATTTCTCTATCAAAACGAAGAACAGCGATAAAATCTATCAAATCCAAGAAATTAGTCTAAATACCGAGTTTAGAAATCTCGGCGAGTAGGGTTCAACCGAAAACGTTTTTGATAATTTCTCAGAAAAAACTTCGTTCTCCGAAACCATGGAGAAACCTAAATTTCGCCAGAGACAAATAAAAGTGAGAACGGGTTACCCGGCCGGACACCGCCCGGGTGCCGGCAGCAGCAGCCAGGACCGCGCGGCCGGCGCTGCGTATGTCTGGCCCGGCGCCGGCTGGACCGCCCGGCCCCAGGCGCCGGCGGCTGCGCCGTCCGGCCCGGCGGCTGGCGGCTGGACCTCATTGGGAGCCCGGTGGCTGCACCGCGTTAACCCCGAGCACCGGTGGCTGGACCATACGGCCCGGGCGTCGGCGGTTCGCGGCCATTCAGCGATCCCGTCGCCCGGGCTGCCTGTCGTTCGGCAAGTCGCGGCTAATTCCTCGTGAAACCATCCCAGCACTAGTCCAATCCGCGTGCTTTGCATCCTCTCTCAAAGCCCGTAGCACAAATCCTTAAAACCGAATCAAAACCCCGTTTTGTTTTGATCGGAACGATTGGAAAGTTACTGAAAAAGTCGGAAGGTTTGCGTTGGTTAATGTAATTCATCGTATAAAGCGATGCGGTTTATTCTGAAACATCAATCATCTCAACTATATGAGGTGGGATTGGGAAGACCGATACCATGGCCGAATACTTTCGTAAAATTGTGGCTTGACGAAATAAGCACCCCTCGGTGGCGTCCTGCTCATAGTGTCACAAAACGCCCACCTTATCCCTCTTCGAGTTATCTCCTCCCCCTCTCTCTGTTTCAATGATTCTGTAATGTTCCATCGAGCACATGGTCAATTTAACCAGTACGAAGAAACAAGAACAGGAACTTGAGCGTTGATATCTCTCTCGGCTCCAATATTCCGTCAGAATTTAAATCGAAAATCAATTCTCGTTCAGTATCAGACTTTTTGAAATGCTTTGACAATGAATCGAAAGTGGCCATTCCTAAGCGCCTAATAAACTTTCGATAAATTACTAACTCAAACTCGCAAAGAATCCGATGAAATACACACCGGTCATGTAAAACTAGCGCTACGAAAATTGAAACTTGGATTAGAAGACATGAAACAAAGAGGACAAAGAAGCGATCTCGAATAATCGATGAGAGTAAGGTGCGTCCGACTTATAAAATTTTGTCAAGGTCTTGAAAACTGCGTGTTTAAGAACTTAGAACCTAGGTGGATAATCTAGCAAGCTAAGTCTTAGGCAAAATTTCCAGTCTTGTTCCATTTTCCTTGATTGTCCAGGCAGAACATGCAAACCGATCTAGTCTCGAAAAACCGACAAGCGATTGCCACGCATTCTAAAGAATACTCATCCGCTTCCTAAAAGAAAAACGTACACAAGCCGAAGATCGGCTAACCCGTTTTCTTTAAGTAAAGAAAAGTAGGTGCGTATACTATACCCGTCCCATCTTGAAAACTTTTTGCTTCAGCATCAAGACAGCAGCTTTTGACAAAACAAACTCTCGCAGCAATAAGATTTGTCTAAAAATGCCAGCAGCATAGCCCAACCGTTACAAACATAGTCTTGAAAGCTCTCGTCGTCTCTCATATGAAACTTCGCGACTAGAAAGCGTGTACCAGCGAAACTAATAGCGCGGCGGTGAACTCTGAAAATAACAAAATAACCTTGGTAAAACTCGAGTAATTCTAAAGCAGCTTTAGTCCAAAGGTCGAAATCATGCAGAAACATCTCGTGTAATCCGCGAAACATGCTACTTTAACAATCTGCGATTTTCTATCTCCATGAAACCGGTCATCCATTACTTTAGTGACAAAGAACATTTTAAACAAAACAGCCTATGGAAAAACATGATCGGTCTCATGCACAATGACTTCGCGATGCAGCAAAAGTGAATGAGGAAACATAATCCGTGGTTCGCAAATACGCAAGTAATTTGTGGAACACTCTCCGTTACCTTCACGAAAACCCTCTTACATCAGTTTAACGAAAATCCTGCATGGTGGTCAATTCATACAAAGCAACTTTAAGTAAAATAAACATAATGGGTCCAACTTGAATTGGCATAGACAGTTTTGCTCCACAGGGTTTCTGGCTCTGCTTTCCTCCCAGCGGTTCGCGTCAGAGCAGGAAATAATCAGCGGAAGACCCGCGCGTGTCCTCGTTGATCCACTAAACTTTGTCCCCGGATAAAATGAAGCGATTTTCATGCAACAAAAAATTTTATCAGAACCATTCATCATATAACTGAGACCTAAAGTGGAAGATCGTTTCTAAAAGTAACCCATAACTCAGAAAACTCCGCTATGCTTTCGGCATGTCTATCTCCATAAGCGCTATTTGGCCCTCGAAACTCGCCCTTCCGTAAAGCCGGACCTGAATTGGCATCCCCATTAGGACAATGCGTGAAACTGACATGACCTTAATAAGGTTAAAGCAGTCTGATCGTTTACCATCAGCTTCCTGGCAATACGGCTGAATCTAGCCTCCATGCCAATCCAAAACTACTAAGCAACCTTTGCTCCAATCCCTTACGGCTAAAACAACAATCCACGATTTGTTCATAGAGCGCCAAGTGACTAATGCATAAACAATTTGTCATATAACCCAGAATCGGAAAATCATCGATAAACTCTTCATACCAAAACTCAGTCCTAACAACCATATGGTTAATGGAAGATTTCAACTTATAGATCAATCGATTAAGTTCTATCGCCCGTAAACACAGCATGAAAAGAAACACTCGTGACAAGGCTCCAAGAGTTATACAAGTCATTCTTAAAAATACACAAAATAAATCCTCGGAGGCCAACACTTCACGAAAGCGCATGGAAAAGGCGCTCCTTCCGGGAATAATTCCTCGATCAAAAATCGAACAAATCAGCGCCAAACTGAGACAACAGTTTTTGGGTGCGAAAATTCATAAAACATCTCCAGCCCGCAAACATTTCATCCACAATGCGGCACAAGGAAAACTCGACCTTCAGCACTCGAGGCGTCGCTAACTTTCGAAAGACATTCTTTTCTCAGCGTTCCAGGCGAAATTCGATCTCAGGAACTCTAAACTGAAACACACCTTCAAAACGGTATCATGTCGTTGTTGCTGATCACAACAAAGCAGACTCTAACGTCCTAAACAGACAATAGGCCTTTAAAGGGTAGGCTCTCTTACATCATTCGGATAACATAGCGCCTATACAGAAAACTGAAATTTCGTTTAGCACTTCCTAACGGAAGTAACTCGATTCGTACCGGACAAATCATATTAGCCGATAACACCCGGATTTTAAAGCGGTACGAGTCAGGTTTAAATCGCAAAACAGCAAAAGCGATAGCCCGATTTGTCATCGCAAAGCCTCAGTCGAGAGTAAACCTAGGTCTTTCCCTAAACCCAGCCTTGCTGGTACTTAACATTCACAGGCATAGTATCAACCCCGATACGAGATCCCAAAATTTGTCTCTTCATTTATGTTTTATGCGTTTGAGTCTCCGCAAACCAAAGACTTCGGAATTCTCATCTTACACAGACAGGTATGGTGATCATCCGAGAGACAGGAATGAGACGACAACTCACACCTGTCCTCTAACTTCGTAAAACAGAATTTCTCTCAATTTATAAAAACCGATTTTATAAATTTGAGCAAATTATTTTACAGACCCTAAAACGGGCAGGGATTCAGAGCCACCAACGGCCAGTCGAAAACATCATGGCCTCTGGCCAGACCAAAACAAATACCATCAACAGCATCATGCTCGAAGTCTACGCCGCGACACATAACCAGACCATATAAGTCTCTCGGAAAACAGATCACAAGGGTCTTGAACTCCAAACGAACTACGGAGAGCTTGATCCCTTCCGACATGGGTAATGGCGGCGGCCTTCGAAGGGGCAGCCCCAATCTTACTCTTTCGCCAGACCTTTCAACCATTAATTGTGCTATCTTACCAGACATGTCTACGTTCGCAAGGATCGCGAGAAGGTTCTAACGAGCTGGGGGCTAATCTGTTAGGGTCAAAATCGGTCACGACCAGATTAACGGCTGAAAGTCTCTGGAAAATATTTCTCAAAACAAGAAGTTTCGTATGATTTGAAAGAAGTCATACGATATTTTCTCAAATTAGAATATTCACTCTCTCTGGCGTCGAAAAGGTTATCGAAGTCAACGGCTGGAATATTTTACTTATGGGTTCTTAAACACTTCTGAAAGTCGAAGACGACGGGCGTCTTGGCGTGCGAGTCTCCGGGAAGATCGGTCTGAAAAGGCGGATCAACCCAATCAGGTCCGCTGCGCCCAAGGTAGATTCGATCACCACAAAACCCTAAAGAATCTGCCTCGGAACTTCAAAGGAGTCGTTCTCTCAAACCGTGAGAACCAGAAAACAATCAAGATATCAAATCGAAGCCCTGCGAGATCTTCAAAACAGGAGCAACCAAGGTCGGGCGCCGGGCCGCTCGCCCGATGCTGGCACCGGGTGCCGGCGCAAGCTTGCCGTCCGATCTGCGCCGGGCGCCTTCGCCGATGCTGGTCCGGGTGCGGGCGCCTCTTAGGCGCCCGGCTCGCCCGTCTGTCCCAGTGCCGGCTTCGCCGATGCTGGCCTCGGGCCCGGACGCCTTCGTCTGGCATACCAGGCGCCGGCGCCAGCTCTGCCGGTGCTGGTGACTTCGCCGATGCTGGCTGGCCGACTCCCGATCACCGGCGTAGGCGCCCGGCTCAGCCGTGCTGGCCCGGCGCTGGCACCGGCTCGCCGTTCTGGCCCGGCTTCGCCGATGCTGGCTGGCTCCGTTAACCCGATGCTGGCCAGGCGTATTTCGCCGATGCTGGCCCGGGTGGCGGCTCAACTCTCCGTGCTAGCTTTGGGTGCCAGTGCATCCAGTCTGTTCCCAGCTCGTCCGATTTAGATGCGCCTTGTGGCTTCCGTCAAGTCCATAGTACCTTAGCTACGGACCTAACGTTCCTTGGTTCACTTGATTGGAGTTATCCTCGGTTTTACAACTAGAGCTAGGAAGGTTGGCTCTTCCGCAAAGTGTATCGTAAAAAACAAGGACGATCAACTCGAACATCGATTCTTTAGGCTATCACGATTTGTTCTGGAAGAGATAATCTTTCGAGAAATCGTCATGGAGCGTTCGAGGGCGAAGCTTGTCCTCAAAATCACCACGATTTTGGGGATCCAAACCCAATAGGAGCTATGATGATTTATCCTAACTCGCAAGTAGGATAAATGCTAAGTTTCTGCGGATAAATGTCAAGACTCGAGGGAAAACTACGAAGATCGACGGAAAATGGAATATTTCAAAGAGATAAACTTGGGCCCAAAGGCGAAAGGGTAAATGGGCCACCGACCTAAAGCGACTATATTAGGAGGGCTGGAGCAGAAGAAAGGGATCCAAAATCCAAGATTGGAGACCTAGAGAGCTCTGCTGATAGAACTTTGAATTTAGGCGGTTAGACTAGCAAGGCAGGCCCTAGAGCGTCTGGCCATCCTCCTGCTGCAAATCTCCATTTCGTCGGAAGGATCAGACAATTCTTTTTATAGAGCTTCGCACATAGAAACCACAGGCATCATTCTAGACATGTACCCAACTCATACTAGGCGAACCAGCCAGACGGTTCGATCTCTTGTTCAATTCTTTCTAACTGAACTATCTGACTTGATCCTCGAAAGTGCGTAGGGCAGCCTTTCTTAAGGTCCAGTCCCAAATCTTAACAAAACTTTTCCGCATTTGTTTGATCACTTGTCGCTCTCGCAGCAATCCGGACCTCAAGGAAAGTAGGGTTTTCATTGGTTTCCTCCATTATTATTCATTAAAATCGACAGTGTGAATTTCAGTTCCCAAAGACACCCGTGTCACCACCTAAGCCAAGGCCGAGGACACCCGTGTCTGGTCACCTAAAGCTCAAAGGCGAGAGCACGTGTCCACCTTGCCCAAGGGCGGTCCCATCATCCGTCAAACTTGTATCAACTCCCGTGCCCTCCGTATGGTCATATCATCCAAGCCACATACCTAGTATTTCTTGATTCGTCTTGATTGGAGTTATAATCGAAATTTTACGACTAAAACTGTGAAGGTTTGTTGTCTCATAAAAATATATCGTATAAAACAGGAACGGTTAGCTCGAACATCGATTCCTTAGGCTATACGATTCTTTTATGGAAACGATGATCCTTCCGAGAAATCTTATTAACGTCCAAAGGCCTGAAACGGCCTGCAAGGACCTAAACGTGCCTAGAGACCCACCTGCGATTGTAAAGAGGAATTCAAGCCCAACAGGATTGTGACGGTTTACTTATTTCTCGAAATAGGATAAATGTCAAGTTTCGAAAATAAATGTAAAAGTTCGAGATAATTATGAAGATCGACGAATAATGGAATATTCGAAAAGAGAAGAACTTGGGCCCAAAGGCAGAGGGAGTAAAAAGGCCACCGACCTAAACACCTATATAAGGAGCTGAAGCGAAGATGCAGGGTCCGGGATTTTAGACCTAGAGAACTCATGTAGCTTAGAGAACTTAGAACTTAGGTGTTTAGACTAGCAATCCACGAGAACGGTGTACTGCCTCTTGTTCTATTTTTTTATCTTGTTAGCATATCTATTCTCTTCTGGAAGAAGTCTGTATTCATATTATTCAATCAATAAAACGCCTCGGCGACTTTTCATCTATATTTTTCTATCTTTAGCGAGATTGGAGTCAACCTCATGAGCCATTAAAGACAGAAATCATAGACTGTCTTAAGAAGAACCTCAATATGGTCACTTGGGCCGCGGAAGATATGTCGGGGATCGACATTAGCATAACCTGTCACGAACTCAACATCGACCGACTCATAAGCTCGTCAAACAGAAAAGAGCGAAGTTGGGACCAGAGCGGCCCTCTGAGTCAATGAGGAGGTCGAAAACTCTCAAAAAAATTCGATATCAGAGGTCAGATACCCATATTGGCTAAGATTTCACCGATCTCAACAAAGCCTGTCCATAAGACTGCTTCCCGCTATCGCACATCGATCGACCGGGTCAAGGAAGCAACAGCATGGAACAAACTCTTATCTTTTATGGACGCTTTCTCGGATACAATCAGATCATGATGAATCCCGACAATCGTGAAAAAAACGG
This sequence comes from Brassica nigra, assembly GCA_016432835.1. Taxonomy (NCBI): domain Eukaryota; kingdom Viridiplantae; phylum Streptophyta; class Magnoliopsida; order Brassicales; family Brassicaceae; genus Brassica; species Brassica nigra. The sequence continues at coordinate 21,355 of JAEACV010000980.1, forward strand.
GTTCATCACCGATCGCGGAACATATTTCTACAAATTAATGCCGTTTGGCCTTAAGAAGCCGGGTGCCACTTACCAACGGCTTGTCAATCGTATGTTTTCTGAGCAGCTCAGAAAGACTATGGAAGTGTACATCGATGATAAGCTCGTAAAATCCCTTAACAAACACGATCACGTGTCCCACTTGGAGCAATGCTTCTCAGGTTAAACATGCATAACATGAAGCTGAACCTGGCAAAATGCAGATTCGCAGTAGTATCGGGAGAGTTTCTTGGATACTTTGTCACGTTTCGCGGTATCGAGGCCAACCCAAAACAGATTAACGCACTAATAGAGATGCTCTCCCCAAAGACCAAACGAGAAGTTCAAAGGCTTACCGGAAGGGTCGCAGCTCTGAATCATTTCATCTCACGCTCAACTGCAAACCGACATTAAAAGGGAACAAAAGTTTGAATGGTCGGAAGAATTCGAGAAGGCTTTCCAACAGCTGAAACATTACCTGGCCACTCCTCGGTTCGCCAAACCAGTAGACGGAGAACCTTTGATTCTGTACATCGTGGTTTCAACAACAGCAGTAAGCGGCGTCTTGATCAGAGAAGAGCGTGGTGATCAGAAACCAATCTTCTACATAAGTAAACGTTGCTAGAAGCGAAGCGGGAAATCGGCAATTCATGCATCAAGAGGGCCAGCGGTCGATCAATTATATACTGGACCCGTGCAAAACATACATCAATACATGAAATATTCAAATTTCATACACCAAGTAAAAAATTGCTTTTATATACATTGACCAATTTTCTGTTAGTCAAAATAACGGAATCTGAGCTGTCCGTTACATATTGATGATGTGTCAATCGAAAATATTAGGTGGTTTTATAATATTTTAAATAATTAATAATTAATTACAAAAATTTCTATTAGAGAGGCAGGGAGACTCGAACCGGTTCTGGACAATAGATCGAACCATTAACCACTACACCAAACGCATTTCAATGATTATATTCTCTATTGTTTCCTATTTATATCTAATGAATATTTCATGAATATTTTCATCTTCTTCCCTTGTCTCTCATCATCTAAACAAAACTAAATAATCAAAATCAAATCTTTAAATAACATTTTTTAACTTTTTGTCACCAAAAATCAAACTTTTATATATTTTTTTTTTCAAATTTTTCCCAATTTTAAAGCATTTTTAAATTTAAAAAAAGACAATTTAAAAAATTAAAAATGAATGGATAATTACTATATAATTTTTGAATTTAAAACACATAATTCAAAATTTTTATTATTTGTTTAAAGAATTATTTATAGTTATATATCTCTATAAATTAAGGAGTAGAATAGTATTTTGTCTTTTAATGAAATCATTTTGATCATTTTTTTTCCTTTGGAGACAAAAACTTAAGAAATGATAATTGCTTTTGATTATTTAGTTTTGTTTGGATAATGAGAGACAAGGGATTTTACTCTGGTAAAAAATGATCAAAATGATTTCATTAAAAGCCAAAAGACTATTCTACTTTAATTTATAGAAATATTTAACTATAAATAATTCTTTTAAAAGTAATAAAATTTTAAAATAATTGTGAATTATGTAAAATCAAAATTTTTATAGTAATTTATTTTCAATTTTTTTCATTTTTCTAATTATTTTTTAATTGTCTTTTGAAATTCAAAAAGCTTTAAAATTGAAAAGTTTGAAAAAATATTAAAAGAGCTTGATTTTTTGAACAAAAAACTTAAAATGTTATTTAAATTTGCTTTTGATTATTTAGTTTGTTTATATGATTAGAGACAAGAGAAGATGAAAATATTCATGAAATATTCATTAGATATAAATAGGAAACAATAGAGAATATAATCAATGAAATGTGTTTGGTGCAGTGGTTAATTGCTCGATGTAATAGTGTCCAGATCCGGGTTCGAATCTCCCTGCCTCTCTAGTAGAAATTTTGTAATTAATTATTAATTATTTAAAATATTATAAAAGCCATAATATTTCCGATTGACACATCATCAAAATATGAGGCAATTTCGAGTTCGTTAACGACTGGGAAATTGGTCAATATAATAAAAGCCGAATTTTGTTAGTTGGTGTATGAAATTGAATATTTCATGTGTTGATGTATGTTTTAGCACAAGGTCCGAGTATGTACTGATCGGGACCGCTCTCTGTTGATGCATGAATTGGCCGATTCCCCGCCGTAAGCTGTACTCCCGATGGAAAATTAGTTTCTCGTTGTAACATCTGCAAGAAAACTCAGGCCGTATTTCCAATCCCACACCAGTCCTTACCACCTTTCCGATTCTGGCTGAGCCAGTCCAGGCAGAGCCACTACCAGCCAAATGGGTGGTCGAACTAAGCGAATATGACGTCAGTATAAGCCCAAGGACTTGGGTGAAGTCTCAGGTGCTGGCAGACTTCCTGGTAGAATTTCCCGAAGGGGATATGATGAACAAGGAGCCAAACTCAACTTGGCTCTTTCACGTCGACGGGTCATCATCCAAAAGGACCGGGATACGGATTCGGCTCACCTCGCCAAGAGAGATCCTAGAACAATTTTTCCGATTGGACTTTCACTTGCGTCTAACAATGAGGCAGAATATGAGAGGCACTCGTTGCAGGTTTACGACTAGCCGGGACTGAAAATTCGCCCATCCATGCTTGCGATTCTCAGCTGGTCGGAAATCAGTACAGTGGAGAGTCTGAAGCAAGGGACGAGAGAATGGACGCATCTGAAACTCATCCAGACCTGCCCAGAATTCAATCAATTCGCCCTCACCAGAATTCCCGCTGGGAAAACGCTGCAGGCGCCTTGGCCTGCACTGCGTCGAGCTCGGATCGGACTTAAGAGAATAATCGCTGTTGAGTTCATAGAACATCCGGGCATCACACCCGGTAGTCGCCAATCTGATTAGGGTGCAGTTTGAGGATCTGAGGAGGAAATCAAAAGCGAGCCGAAGAAAACGTGGATCAGTCGGAATACGGCTGTAACAACCCATGGCTGGAACGATCGAGCCTATATCCTCGACGGAGCCTTTACCGCCCGAAAAATGGAGGCTGCAAGGTAAGGACCCAAGCGCGCGATACGTCGATAGAGGGGACATTTATAAATGGAGATTCTCTGGCCCGCTCATGACCTGTGTGAAAGGAGAAAAGTTATGGAAGAGGTCCACTCAGGATCGATCGCGGAAATTACTCGGTGGAAGCTCCTCAGCGGTCAAAATAAAATGCCACGGTTATTGGTGGCTGACTATGATCAAAGATTGCGAAATTTGCATGAAAATGCCAAAGGCACGCCAACAATTCATCAACCCGCGAGGTCCTCTCATCCATCTCGCGTCTCCATATCCTTCATGCGATGGTCTATGGATATCGTCGGACCTTTACACAACTCAAAGAAGAAGGGTTTCCTTTTGGTCCCGGATTTCTTCTCAAAGTGGGTAGAGGCAGAATCCAGCGCCAGAGTATCAAAGGCGACCAAGTCGAGGCTTTGTATGGAAGAATATTATAACCACACGAGGGGTCACTTACGAAATCGTAGCGGAAACCAATCTCAGTTAATTTCTACTCGGTTCAAAGCATTCTGCGAAGTGGAAAATCGACTGAACAAGTCAACTCCTAGATATCCGCAATGTAGCGGCCAAGCGACTGACCTAATACGACTGAACGGCCAGGTTCAAAGTGACCCAGGCCACCTACCGCCCAAGAGCGAGGGCGACCAATCGAGGACACCTCGCCCAAGGGCGGCGACACCCGATGTCAAGGCCCCTCAGCCAGAGGCGACCTGATCCGGGCCACCTCGCCAAGAGGCGAGGGACACCCGTCAAGGCCACCTCACCCGAGGGCTGAGGATGACCGATGTCAGAGGCCACCTGGTAAGTCGCGAGGGGACACGCCGTCTCGGTCACCTCACAAGGGGCCGAGGGACACCCGATGTCTCGCCACTGCCTGGGGCGAGGGACACCCATGTTCGGTCACCTCGCCCAGGACGAGGGACACCCGTGTCGGCCACCTCATGGCGGGGGCGGTCCCATCCCGGTCAGTCCGACTTGTATCAACTCCATGCCCTCCATGGTCATATCATCCAAGCCACGGACCTAGTATCTCTTGATCCATCTTGATTGGAGTTATTGTAGTTTTACTGACTAAAGCTGTGAAGGTTTGTTTTCTCATAAAATATCATGTATAAAACAGGAGCGGTTAGCTCGAACATCGATTCCTTAGGCTATCGATTCTTTGTGGAAACGACGATCCTTCCTAGAAATCGTATAAACGTCTAAAGGCCTGAAAGCGGCCCGCTAAGGACCTAAAACGTGCTCTAGAGAACCACCTGCGATTGTAAAGAGGAATTTGAGCCCAAGAGGATTGTGACGGTTTACTTATTTCTTGAAATAGGATAAATGTCAAGTTTCCGAAGATAAATGTAAAGTTCGAGGATAATTATGAAGATCGACGAAAATGGAATATTCCCAAAAGAGATGAACTTGGGCCCAAAGGCGGAGGAGTAAAAAGGCCACCGACCTAAATACCTATATAAGGAGGTTGGAGCGAAGATGCAAGGATCGGGATTTTAGACCTAGAGAACTCTTGTTAGCTTAGAGAACTTAAAACTTAGGTGGTTAGACTGCAAGGCAATCCTGAGAACGTTAACTGCCTCTTGTTCTATTTTTATCTTGTTAGCATATCTCTTCTCTTCGGAAGAAGTCTGTATTCATATTATTCAATCAATAAAGCTACTCGAGCAACTTTTCTTCAATATTTTGCTATCTGTTTCTTTTAGGCTTCGTGTGATTACGGAGAATCCAGACCTTCATGAAAGTCGGGCTTTGACTTTCGTCCATTTTATCCATTAAAATCGAAGGTGTGAATTTGGTTCCCAGTGCTCAACATGTGTTGTCGTCGGCTGCTGTTGGTGTCGAATGACACCAATGCGAACTAATTGACATGGAGCTCGACCTTAAAGTTTCCCTCTTGGAATTTCTCATGCTTCACCACTTACCAAAATCATCATCAACTAAGGCATCGATGTGGTGCATTTGTCCAACCTCACTTCTTTCCTTAGCTAACGCTTCGCTTCACAGAAACCTCGGTGTTCTGTGAAACCTAGGTCTCTAACTTCTTCATCTGGGTGCTGATAGTGTCGAACTTCTCATTCGAGTTATTGTACACATCATCTATTTTACAATTAAAGTTCACAGCCATCTCATACTGCCCCTCAAGAACTTGATCAATCATTGATTCAGATAGCTTTCCAGGTTGCTTGAGGATGTTCTGATATTAAGAGCTTCATAGTTCCTTGTGAAGTTGTTGTTGTTGCTGCTGAAGGGTTTCTGGTACTAGGAATCTAATTGTTGTAATTGTTCCTTTGGCCAACACCATTAAAGTTCTTGTTGTTGCTCTGATTCCCGTACTTCTGTCTCTAAAATCCAACACCACTCACAAAGTTCACATCCTCCTCTTTTTCTTCCTTGTTGCCATCTAGAGCTACAGCTTCTACCTCTGCGAAACCGTTTTGCTTCATGAGTTTATTGGACTCCATCCAGTCTTGCCTTGACTTCATCCAACTGTTGCATATGTTAAAACTGATTTCCCTCCTCTCATGATCAGTTCTTGGTGTTGTTTCTAGATGCTAAGTTCTCAATGAGTCTGGTTGCTTCCTCTGGATTTCTGGTGTTGAAATTCCCTTCACTAGCTGTGTCTAGATCCATTTGGTAGACCAAATCGATTCCTTAGAAGAAAGTACTGAGTTGTTGTACTTGGTTGAATCCATGATGTGCACAATCGTGCTAATAAGACTTGAATCTGATCCAGGAGTCTCGAAAGACTCTGTAGGACTTCTGTGAATGTAGAGATTTTGTTCCTCAAGTTCAGCTAGCATCATCAAAGAAGTTTTGCAGGAATGCGTTCTTGATGTCAGTCCAAGTTATTGTACACATCATCTATTTTCCAATTAAACTTCACAGCCATCTATACCTCAAAGAGCTTGATCAATCATTGATTCCAGTTAGCTTTCCCGGGTTCCTGGAGGGATATTCTGATATTAAGAGGCTTCATAGTTCCTTGTCAAGTTGTTGTTGTTGCTTCTGGTTTATGGTACTAGGAATTCTAATTGTTGTAATTGTTCCTTTGGCCGACACCATTAAAGTTCTTGTTGTTGCTCTGATTCGATACTTGTCTCTAAAATCCAACACCACTCACAAAGTTCACATCCTCCTCCTCTTCTTTTATTGTTGCCATCTAGAGCTATAGCTTCACCTCTAAACCGTCTTGCTTCATGAGAAGTTTGTGGACTCCATCCAGTCTTGGCTTGACTTCATCCAACTGTTGCATATGCTAAAACTGATTTCCTCCTCTCATGAGTTCTTGGTGTTGGTTCTAGATGCTAAGTTCTCAATGACTCTGGTTGCTTCCTATGGATTTTTGGTGTTGAAATCTCTTCACTAGATGTGTCTAGAGCCATTTGGTAATAAATGATTTGTTAGAAGAAAAGTACTGAGTTGTTGTACTTGGTTGAATCCATGATGTGCACAATCACCCTAATAAGACGTGAATCTGATCCAGGAGTCCTTAAAGACTCTACAGTGAATGTAGAGATTTTGTTCCTCAAGTCTTCAGCTCGCATCATCAAAGAAGTTATGCAGGAATGCGTTCTTGATGTCAGTCCAGTATGTAAGAGATCCTGGTTCCGCTTGCTTAAGCCAATATGAAGCATCTTTAGCAAGTGAGTGCTTGAAGAGCTTACAAAGCAGATAGTCCCGAGGGGACTCCATGGCGGCTTTGATAGCAGGACACTAGATCCTTGAATTTCTCCAAGTCCATTGGTGCTCATGGAGAGACCATAGAATGGTGTCTGTCCCACAAGAGTGAACTAAGAAGGCTTTAG
>JAEACV010000215.1:0-41887 GCA_016432835.1 Brassica nigra
ATAAGTCGTCCGTAATGTCTTCTATCACTGACTTGTCTTGTTTTATATGCAGCATATGATGCTTTATTTATTTACTGGAGGCAACGGTACCAAAAAAATCCATCGATTTCAGGAGTGACAGAATGAGCTTTCTTGACCATAACTTTGCTCAGCATTGGACCTACAAGTACCGAATTTAAGGCAGGCAAGCCCAATGTCAATGGTTTAGGAAGAAAACTTCCTGGTGGGCGTGGAATTATTATGGAGGCAACTTACCATCATTTTGCAAATCTGGTTGGGGGACTGATGTGGATGATATTTATGCTTCACTCAACTACAAAACAACCATTGGGTTTCTATGTGGATATCGATCCCAAAGAGGCACATAGTCGCAGGGACAGCATTGTCGGACATATCAAAGATCGAGAACTCAAGGTGTTAGTGGAGCCTTTTGTCAACATGATCCCTTATCTGCTTGCTGAATACGCTGCCCTCGTGATGAAGAACGTCAAGTTGTCTCTGAGCCATACACATATGAGAGACCAACCGTTGAGTACCTCAGTGCCGAAGGTGATTGTGGTGTGTTCACCTCAAGTACATTGAATGTCATGCTCTTGGGTTTCAATTTCTTCCAGATTTGTTGTGTCATAAGAACTCGGGGCCGATCAGGGGAGAAGATGGCGGTGGAGATATTTAAGGAGCTTCCTAATTTCCATTCTACGAGAACTAAGACATTTTCCACTCGTTGATGTTCAGATGATGATGTACTTGACTCGGATAGGATGTAGTATTTTGTCAACTATCCAAACAATTATGCTTTTGTATAAGGAAATAACAGGTCAGGATAGGAGGTAGTATTTTTGTAACCTATCCTCCTACCAAACTAACAGTGTAGGAAATGTTAGTTTGGTAGTGCAGTAACCTAATATAACCTAGCTCATGCTTGTCGCTTTCATACCAAACATAACATAACATTTTTGGCATAACATAACATAACACATAAAGTCATAACATAAAGTTCATAGGACATTATAGAAGGTCGTCTGACTCTCGATGATTTAATGAAGTCGTCTCGACTCTGGATCGACTTAAGAAGGTCTTCTCGGACTTCTGGACGACTTAACAAAAGTAAGAAAAGCCCGGATGCACGACTTTATACTAAGTCGCCTGGTTTTGTGAGCTTAAAAATAATTTATAAATTAAAAAAATATTTGGACAAGTGAAAAATAAAAATCATGTAATTATAAACAAAGCCTTTTAAATGATGTAAATTAACATATAATAAAATGAATAGTTTTCAACATAGATGAGTGAAAGTAGTTAATCATGATATTCTTTGGTTTTAGGGTTTGAAAACATATGTTGTAGTATTGTATGTATTCTTAGGGTTAGATTTTGGAAACCTTGGATATTTTTAATTTTTTTTTACTTATGTCTTTATTTCGTATAGTTAACACTTTTAAGTTTAATTTGATTTTTAAAGTGTCTAGTTAGTTAATTAAGTTTGGGGTTATGTTTAGGTCGACGACTTAACTATAAGTCGCCCTGTTGAATAATTAAGCTAGAGGACTTAAATTAAGTCGCCCAAACCAGACCGGCTCTAAATTTACAATGTCCTTTTAACCTAACCGGATTATTTACCGGACGATATAATGTCTTTTTTTACTCACTTTTGGCGGAATTCAGAAAACCCAAACGCCGCTTCCTCGATTTCAGCGATTTCACGATTCTCTCCAATCCATCGCTTCACCGCCGATTCTTCTAATCCGACGTTATCACCACGTTTCAACACCTTTCTCACAGCTCTCTATTTATGTTCTGAGAGGAAACCCTAGCGCGCATTCTCAGCCGCTCGTTGAACTCCGTTATTATACATAACCGCTGTATCGAAGGCTTACTATATCTTCAATTTTCAGGTCTGCTATAAAATGTTGTAATTTAGGGTCTGGAAGACTTATAATTAAGTCGCTGAAAGTAATCCATCCGGACGACTTTAACGGACGACCATGGATGTTTGTGTGTTTGATGTTTGTGTGTTTGACATTGTTGTCTTTGATTGTTTTGCAGAAAAATGGATTTTCCAGAACTGCCACGTAGGATACATACATTAGGTCAAGAGCCCCTCCCAAAGAATAGCATTTCATCATCCAACCTAGAAGCTGCATACTGCTCATGCATGCCTCTTCATAATGACGAATATGAAGAGCTGAAGGAGTCGAAGTTGGGAGTTTTCATCAGGTTTGGAGAGCTGGAATTTGAATGGGCTTCAAGGCTGGTTCACTTCATGCCCAGTTTCCAGCTGGACATAAAGAAGAAGTATGAGCTTTGGAGTCTCGTTGGTCCGAACCCGTGAGGTTTTCACCGTTAGAGTTTGAAAACCTCACTAGGCTAACTGCAGTACATTGAGGACCTTGAGAGACCCCAATGTGTTGTTACAGAGGAGATGAATTCTTCTCTGGGGTTGTTGGGAGTTCATGCCGAAGCTGGGCCAACTACTCAACAGATAAGAGAAGCACTTCAGAGATGCGAAGGGTGGTCTCGATGATCGCGAAACGTCGCTGCACCTTGCCATCTTCACGGATACATTGAAGGGAGAAAGTTTTCAACCCCTACACGGGTTAGTCTGGCAAGGCTAGTGATGGACCTAGAACGGTTCGAGAATTATCCATGGGGAGAGCGTTTAAGGTGTTGATGGACTCTGTGAAGGGCAGAGATATTTCAGGTTGTTACACATTCATGGGTTCGCTGCAGCCTCCAGGTCTGGGTGTACACAGCTGCTGAATTGCTACTTATGGTCAACCTCTCCCAAACAATCCGTCTCCACCGATACTGGCTTTCAAGGGTGGCAAGGGATGCAGATTGTTTAAAGAGGCTATCCTCAGACAGGTAAAAAACTTATAATTAAGTCGCCTAATCCAGTTGACGACTTAATAGACGACTTATAAGTAAGTCGTTTGGAAAACTTTCCAGACGACTTAATTATAAGTCGTCTATTAAGTCATCCAGCTGGAATACTTTCCAGACGACTTAATTATAAGTCGACTATTAAGTCGTCCAGCTGGACTACTTTCTAGACGACTTAATTATAAGTCGTCTATTAAGTCGTCCAGCTGGACTACTTTCTAGACGACTTAATTATAAGTCTTCTGCGAATTTTTTATTTTTTTTTTTAACATCTTCTTAATCCATCTAACTTCATATCTTCTATTTACTGCAGACTAGGGTGATGAACTTTGTTCAGAAGGACACCGTTAAAGAAATGATTCCAAAATGGGAGTCTGATGCTGAGGATGTCGCCGCGGACAACATTATTAAAATCATGTTTGTGAAGAAAAAGTGGAAGTGGACCAAGGATTGCTGGGAAGTCACTGGTACTCAAGGAAAGAGACAGCCAGGAAGAAAGAAAGATACCATGAAGGATGACATTCCAAGACCTGAAGAAAGCTAGATTAGAGGCACCTACAGAGGCTAGTGAAGAGGCACCTACAGAGGCTAGTGAAGAGGCAGCTAAAGAGGCGAAGTGAAAACGGACTCATGGAGGCGATTGAAGAGGCACCTGCAGAGGCTCGTTCAAAAGTGACTACGACTGCTGATGGGTTGACCAGAGGAAATTGAAGCCATGTTCAAGGACATAGTTGATTCCATGAGGGAAGGGTTTGGATCGCCTTGGAGAGATCAAGTATCTCGAAAAGGGTGGAAGCTTTGGAGAAGAAGGTTGGTCTCACAAAACGGAAAGGACACCATCTCATAAAACAGAGAGGGACAAAGGCACCAGATGTGCCTGGAGATGGTAGTTCCTTGCGGAGGATAAAGGCCCAGAGGTGCCTACAGATGCTAGTTCCTTGCCAGAGGATAAAGGGCCTGAGGTGCCTACATATGCTAGTTCCTGCCGAGGATAAAGGGCCTGAGGTGCCTACAGATGCTAGTTCCTTGCCGGAGGATAAAGGGCCTGAGGTGCCTACAGATGCTAGTTCCTCGTCGGAGGATAAATGGCCTGATGTTCCTACAGATGGTAGTTCCGCGAGGAGAAAGGTCCTGATGTGCGTAGAGATGCTAGTTCCCAAGAACTGAGCGTTGTTGTATTGAACAAAACCCAACCCAGTGTTGACGATATACAAATTGGGCAAACTAGACCTGAAGAAAGGAGGACGCTGCTATAGCCATTGGCGCGGCAAAGAGTGATCGGAAGGAAACCTGCTGCTTCACAGCAATCTCCTTATGGGCAACACGACGCCAAGGCGATCATTCCAAACACGGCAGCATTCAGGCTATAATCCTTTGCACCAAATGACAAGGATAAATTGAAAGAGCTCGCTACTTGGTTGCAAGCCTGTCCGTAAGTGTTTGCTTTTCCCATAATAGCTTGCTTTAGTCTACAAAAACTGATCGCTTTTAAACATTTTGTGTTTGCAGTGAATATAAAACACCCTACGACCAAAAACCACGGAATAGTCGCACTTGGTGGTATCAGACCCTCCGGAAAGACTTAGAATGGCTGGAGGACTGTGTAAGTCTTCTGCTTGACTTAGTTCAATTACTTGTATGTCGTCTGGACAGTCGTCTACGTAGACGACTTACCAGATGACTTACCAATAAGTCGTCTGATAAGTCGTCTGGTTCGTAGATGACTGTCCAGACGACTTACCCTTAAGTCGCCTAGTTCAGATGATCGTCCGCACGACTTACCCTTAAGTCGTCTGGTTCGTAGATGACTTTCATTACTAACTTACAGTTACTAACTAAGTCGTCTGATATCTTATATGCAGCATATTGATGCTTGGATAAATGTGATGAGGAAGAGGTACACGGATAACCCACATCATTTCAGGAGCGACAAGTTATGCTTCCTTGATCATCTCTTTGCTCATCATTGGAGTTTTAACTACAAGGAGTGTAAGGATTCCGAGCCCGATAGGAATGGTTTAGGAAGAAGACTACCTGCTGGGGCGTTTGATTATTATAGCGGTAGTGTACCATCATTTTGCCGTTCAAACAGGATTTGGGGCGTTGATATCACAGATGTCTATGCGCCAGTGAACCACAAGGACAGTCATTGGATTGCTATGTGGATCCAAATCCCTAAGAGGCACATTGTCGTTTTTGACAGCATCATTTCAAGTATCTCCCCAGAAACACTCGATGTGGTAATGGAGCCTTTTCTCCACATGATCCCTTATATGCTTGTTTAGTGTGCTCCCAATAATGTGGTACGTGCCAAATACAGCCTGGAGCCATTCACTTATGAGAGACTAAAGGATTTACCTCAGGCCAGATCTGGTGATTGTGGTGTGTACTCTAAAGTACATTGAATGTCATGCTCTTGGGATGCCATTTAATAAAAAAGACTTTGCTAAGAGCAAGGGGAAGGCTATTAGGGATAAGATGGCGGTGGATATATTTGAAGAGTTTCCTGACGTGCATCTGTGGGAAAACAGGGATGGCGATGAAAACTATGGTGCGCATGGTGATGACAGATAGATCAGGCTGTAACCTTTTGTATATAAACTTGATATTTTGTGCAGTGGTATTTGTAACCTTTTGTAATCTTTTGTGCAGTTCCCTTTGTTATCATTTGTTTCATTTCGCCTGTTTAATCCACAACCATCTGAACTAATTTTTTTTTTTTTGGACAACCATCTCAACTAATATAAAACACTAATAATAGACGACTAAAAACTCTGGACAACCATCTCAACTAATATAAAACATAAGTTCATTACATGAAGGTCTTCTTGAATAAAAAACTCTGGACGACTAAATGGACGACCTTCGACGACTTAAATGAAGGTCGTCTGACTAAACACTGGACGACTAACTTGAAGGTCTTCTTGAATAAAAAACTCTGGACGACTAAATGGACGACCTTCGGGACTACTTAAATGAAGGTCGTCTGGAAGACTAAACACTGGACGACTAACTTGAAGGTCTTCTTGAATAAAAAACTCTGGACGACCTCGACGACTTAAATGAAGGTCGTCTGAAGACTAAACACTGGACGACTAACTTGAAGGTCTTCTTGAATAAAAAAACTCTGGACGACTAAATGGACGACCTTCGAGACGACTTAAATGAAGGTCGTTTGAAGACTAAACACTGGACGACTAACTTGAAGGTCTTCTTGAATAAAAAACTCTGGACGACCTTCGGGACGACTTAAATGAAGGTCGTCTGAAGACTAAACACTGGACGACTAACTTGAAGGTCTTCTTGAATAAAAAACTCTGGACGACTAAATGGACGACCTTCGGGACGACTTAAATGAAGGTCGTCTGAAGACTAAACACTGGACGACTAACTTGAAGGTCTTCTTGAATAAAAAACTCTGGACGACTAAATGGACGACCTTCGGGACGACTTAAATGAAGGTCGTCTGAAGAATAAACCTCGTCATTCTTACATTGTGGTTTCGTATGGCCAGGTTCTTGCACACGAGCATCTATAAGCTCGTGGTCTTGGTTTATGCCTCTCATCCTGGATAGCTCCAACCAGGATTGCCATCTTGATTTTTTTTTCTTCCCACCACGCTTTACTTCGGAGGAAAGCATGTGTTCCTCAACTTGTTGTCCATTACAAGGATATATATTCTCTGGGTATCTGCAAACAGAAAATCCTTTGAGTACACCGGAGATACAAGTGTGTTGATATGCAAACCAACAGAATCTCCAGCAGCTATAGCATGAGATCAAGGTATTTTCTCCACTGCATAGACACCACAATCACACTTTCCATGTTCCAGATCAACCACACAGTCCATTTTGCCACCTTTCACAAAGAATTGCCATCCGCCAATTGGTTGTACCGTCATCATATCTTCTATCTCCGACGAACAGCAAGCAAGTATTCAACACCCGACTATGTTGATTAGTGAGACTCAAAGCTTCTCTCCTTTTCCAAATCCACTTTCCTAGCTTCTCCCTTATGAACTCCAACAGGAAATGAATCGGAAATCCTCTAGCTCGCTTCAGCGGAATTAATAGATTCAGCAATGTTGCTTGTTTTATGTTGTACCTGTCCCCTGGCAATAAACCCTTGACCATAGGCTGACGCCGCATCCTCCAAATATGTTGCAAGGTCCGGATTTGCACTCCATTCTCAGCCATGTACCGGTTAAAATCTGAAACCGTATGAGCATAAGCACCTTTCACCCAAGATAAGAGATGTTTCCTTTAAATTTTTTGACAATGTTTTCTTGAAGGTGATAATAACATATTCCTCGGGTTGCCCAATGAAACACCTTATCACATGCACTTTTAATAGCCAAGTGCCGGTCGGAGACTATCACTAGAGGCTGGTCATCAGATATACAACTAGCCAATTTTGTGAAAACCATTCCCAAGAAGGTGCATCTTCGCATCTACGATCCCAAAGCCAATGGAAATATCTGAAAATTCCATCTTGTGCGGTGCGATAATGGTCGAGTGAATCGATCCGATAATGGTCGACAGGAATCGACCGACATACGACCACTCATCAACATCTAATCGACATTTAAGCAGCAGGTAAGTTTTCTAAACTTACCAATACTGAATTAGGGAAAGCAACCCTAGGAGAAATAGTTCAATCATGCAACGCAATCAGCCAAATTATGAAAGAACAGGGGACTGAAATCCCTGTTGAAATTCATACAGCCCTTAAGAATGAAAAAGAATTGTCTTTGCAAGAGTTCTTAGACCCTAGCAGGACCTATTCCAATAGTCCATAAAGTTACCAGAAAGAAATAAGGTCCAAGCTTAACCTTGACCACCTTATTCTGGTACGGCAAAATCCTTCCGTGGGACTCTCTCGAGCACCCACTTGACCACATCGAAATTGGATGACATGGTGAATGACGAAAAACAATTGCTGCAAAATCTTCTCACTCTCCATGGCATGAGAAGCCAAAAAGTGGCTGGACCTTTCACCAAAAGGATCCTTAACTTGTTGGAAAGAGATCAGGAGCATTCATCAACCATTTATTTGATGATGCCCACTACTGATGTGAGAAGGAAACTTCCACATTTCTCAACATACGAGAATCCTTTAAAAATACTTGGGGGAGGTTTAAAACCCTCCAAAACGAATGCCCCCATCACGGATATTCGGAACCCCAAACGATTAACGCTTTCTACGGAGGTGTTAGCTTGCGCTACCAAAACATTCTCGATACAACAAGCGAAGGGAATTTCCGCTCCAGGATCCCCAAAGATGTGAAGAAACTAATTGAGAATGTAGCTGCCGGTAGAGCTTATGAAAGGATGGATCTGGAAAGAAGGAACGGTGGAGTGTTCAAACGATTCTCAGCTGACCCATTTCAAAGAAACCCTGAACTCGATTCAATCCTTTTTAGCAGAACAGAGTCAACGAGGAATATTCCAGATAAGTGACGAAGTTTTATCTGAACTTCAAGAACAAGTAGACTTTGTTGACACAGACCAGCTCAACAATCAACCTATAGATCCGCATGAAGGCAGTTTCACTTGAAATTATGATGCAACTGTTGGATCAAGACAAGGAAAAGCCAAATCCAGGCTAAAACAAGCCTTCACGGAAATCAAGGTTGATAGCTGACTTCAAGGAAGGATGGGAATGATCTACAGTGAATTAATGACAAAACTCAAACCCTCGATGATCACATAAAGATGCTAGACAGAAGTTGCAGAAAACGCAATCTCTATTAAAAGGAAATAGGACGCCTTCCTGGAAGCACCGATGAAACCCAAGACGCCATGTTAGTGCTGTTCTCCTTAGGAGGGAAAATGCCTCCAGCTTGAAAAGGAAAGCACTACCAATGACGATCCCACTGGAAATGAGAAACCGCAAAGAAAAGCCTGACCAAACGAATCCCAACCAATCTGTCTTAGTGATGAGGACGAGGAGAAACCCCATCAATCGACGCACTAAAACGAATATCGACGACAAAGAAGATAAAATCGATCGGCAAAAGGATGATGGTACCGATCGACAGCCGATACCCCTACGACACAAACGGCATCTGCCGCTACCGTAGAGAGGGTGTATAAAACCTTTGCACCATTCCCTCACCAGTGCACAAACTAAGCGAAATGGAAAATATATCTGTAAGAGAGCTCTTGATAGAATAAAACTCGAATTGACACTGAGTGAAGTCGTGAAAGTTTCTCCATCGATAAAATGGAAAGACATGGTGTCTAAAAGTTTTCCATCAACGGAACATAGCATCATGATGGTGTCAAGCGAAGTAAGCGCTATGATCCAAGGCAAACCATCAATAAAAGACCTGACCCTGGTAGTTTTGTTTTGAATTGCAAAATTGAAGACAACAATTCAGCAGATCACTTTGCGATCTGGGGTCAAGTGTCAACTTAATGCCTTACTCTGCCGCATCCCTGGGTTTCACGCATTTAAGCCTACCAATATCCCTTGTTCTTGCAGATAGATCCGTCCGAAAGTACCGAAGGTATACTCGAGGATGTGCCAGTAATGATAGATGACTGTCTTATACCAACTGACTTCGCCATTATAAGATACATGCTAAACCAAAAGACCTATTATTCTAGGTAGACCTTTCCTCGCCACAGCCGGAGACATTATCGATGTCAAGGAAGGACGGATACGTTTAGAAGTTGGAGACATTCCGATGGTTTTCGACATGGAAAAACTAATTCAATGTCCTTTGATCGATAACCGAGCATTCAATATAGATGATATCCCCGCTCTAGCTGAGGAACCTTTGACCTTTATTCCGATAATGAGTCAAGACACTCTGCCAACCACCGAAAAGGAGATTTTTAGTACTGAAAGCCGAACCGATGAGTGCACGCGGTTAATGAACGCAACTGATAACACTACGGAGACTGGCAAGGAAGATTCGGACAAGTGCAGGATCGACACCAATCGATACCTACAGCGTGATTATCGATCGACAGCCCTCTCACGAATGATTGAGCTCGGATAAAGCACCGCAAGCTGAGTTGAAGCAATTACCTGCCAGACTGAAATACGCATTTCTATATGATAAGTCCTATCCAGTTATAGTAAATGCTGATCTGAGTAATGGAGAGCTCGCACTGTTGCTAAATAAGTTACGCAAACATAGAAAAGCTATCGGTATTCACTAACATATCCCTGGTATCTCTCCAGATCTCTGCATGCACTGCATTCATTTAGAGGATGAATCAAAATCATCAATAGAACACCAGCGGAGGCTAAATCCTAATCTCAAAGATGTAGTCAAAAAGGAAATTATCAAACCACTTGACGCGGGAGTCATTTACCCGATTTCAGACAGCAATTGGGTGAGCCCGGTGCATGTTGTACCCAAGAAAGGAGGAATTACAGTGGTAAAAAATGACAAGGACGAACTCATCCCCACCAACCATAACTGGGCATCGGATGTGTATCGACTATAGAAAGCTAAATGCAGCCACTAGGAAAGACCATTTTCCCTTCCCTTCATTGATCAAATGCTTCGAGATTAGAAAATCATCAGTATTTCTGTTTTCGACGGGTATTCTGGATTCTTCCAAATCCCTATCCACCGACGACCAAGAAAAGACAACCTTCACGCGTCCCCTATGGAACTTTTGCATATCGCAGAATGCCTTCGACTTTGCAACGACCGGCTACATTCCGGTGTATGATGTCTATCTTTACAGATATGATTGAAGATTTCATGGAAGTCTTTATGGACGATTTTTGGTCCATGGGTCAGACTTCAAAGTTGTCTTGACAATTTATGCAAAGTACTAGCAAGATATGAAGAAAAGGACCTTGTTCTAAATTGGGAAAAGTGCCATTTCATGGTTACTAGTGGAATTGTCCTTGGCATAAAGTGTCCGCTGCCGAATAGAAGTAGATCGTATGAAAATAAGTCATGACTGGTTTACCAGCACCCGCTTCTGTAAAAGATGTTAGAAGTTTCCTAGGACACGCTGGATTCTATAGAAGGTTTATACAAGACTTCAGCAGAATTTCTAGACTTTGACAGCTCTTTATGTAAAGAAGTCAAATTTGATTTTACCCGAATGTGTCAAAACTTCAAGAGCTTAAAACTGCTTTAATTAGCACCCATCGCAAGCACCTGATTGGAATCTCCCATTTGAAATTATGTGTGACGAAGAGATTTTGCTGTAGGTGCAGTTTGGGCCAGAGAAAATACAAGAAATTACATGTTGTTTATTACGCCACGAACTCTCGACGGCTTAAAAGGAATTATGGAACTACGGAAAAGAAATACTAGCAGTAGTTTTCACATTCGAAAAATTCCGTCAATATATTATTTCCAAGGTCATTGTTCACACCGATCACGATGCGATCAAATACCTAATGCAAAAGAAAGATGCAAAGCCAGACTTATTCGATGGATCTTGCTACTCCAAGAGTTTGATATGGAAATTAGAGACAAGAAAGGAATAAAACGGAGTTGCAGATCATCTGTCTAGGATAAGAATCGATGAAGATGTTCCAATCAACGATTTCTTACCTATAGAAAATGTTTATCAAACCGACGACTTATTCATAGGTCACATTGACTAACCGATTGTACATCAATCGATCCCGAGAGAGACAGATCGATCGATACTCTGCGCTTATTCGATCGAACGACGCTAAACTTAGCCACTCGACGACAGAATGTATGAGCATGGAATCATAACTTTTCCAAAGAAACTCACCATTGATTTACCAGTTCATGTTGCCTGCTACCCTCTAAACACTGTGGAAAACAAAACTTCACGGAGAAAATGGTTCAAGTCTGGGACTGCACGCAATAAGTATGGGTATAAAGAATAGACCTTGGTACGCTGACATAGTAAACTATCTAGCTGCAAGTAGAGCCAGAAAATCTCCAAGGTTATTCAAGGAAAAGTTCTTTAGAGAAGTTAGACGTTACCATTGGGATGAACCGTATTTATACAAACACTGTCCCGATGGAATATTCAGACGATGTATCACAAACTGAAATTAACAATATCTTATTTCACTGCCATGGATCTGACTATGCTGGACACTTTGCAACCTTTAAAACGGTAACCAAAGTTCTTCAGGCAGGTTTCTGGTGGCCGACAATGTTTCATGACTCATGCTTACATCGCAAAATGTGACAGATGTCAACATAGAGGAAAAATCAGCAAAGACATGAAATGAAACAGAAATTCATTCTCAAGTCGAAGTCTTTGACTGTTGGGGAATTGATTTTATGGGACCTTTCCTCTCCTCTACGGAAATAAATACATCTTAGTCGCTGTAGACTATGTGTCTAAATGGGTCAAGCAGTTGCTTCCCAAAAATGATGCTGTAGTAGTTGTCAAATTTTTCAAAGCATCATTTTCCCTCGTTTTGGAGTGCCTCGAGTAGTGATAAGTGACGGTGGAACACACTTTATCAATAAGATCTTCGATACACTACTCAAAAAGAATGGAGTCCATCACAGAGTTGCAACACTGTACCACCCACAAACAAGTGGACAAGTGGAAGTATCCAACAGACAGATAAAAGAAATTTTAAAAGACCGTAGGAATATCCCGAAAGGATTGGTCTCAAAATTGGATAATGCACTCTGGGCTTATAGGACGCCTTCAAAACCCCATTAGGGACTACGCCATTTCATTTACTATACGGTAAAGCCTGTCATTTACCAGTCAAACTTGAACACAAAGCAGCATGGGCAGTTAAACAGATGAATTTTGATATCAAGCCTTCTACTGAACGCACGGCTTATACAGTTAAATGAATTAGATGAAATCCGGCATTTGGCTTATGAAAGTTCAAGATTTATAAGGAAAAGTCGAAAGCTTATCATGACAAGAAAATTATTTCTAGACATTTCGAACCAAATGACCAAGTACTGCTTTATAATTCCCGACTTTCCTTATTTCCCGGAAAACTCCGATCTCGTTGGGCAGGACCCTTCACAGTTAAGAAAGTACAACCTACGGAGCAATAACTATGTTGGATGAAAAAGGAAATGAATTCACAGAAAAAGGAAGAGTTAAGCATTATTGGGCAAAAGCAGTAATTCGGATGCTGATAATCTGCGATTAGATTTTCCAATCGAAGATTGACCTTAAATTAGTCCAGCTCACGACTTTAAAACAAGGGCTGAGTGGGAGGCAACCCACTAATAGATTTAGGACTTTAAAAAAAAATAGAGATAAGGGATTACCTTTAAAATTGATCGATACCCTACTAGGCATATCGATCGATGCGGACATATCGAGGTCGAGATTCATTAGCCTTGACATCCGCCGTTTCATCCCCTCATTTCAGATTCTTCCCCCGAAAATCAGAAACCCATTTTTCTCTAGAAACTAAATCGTTCTTCGCCATTTCTTGCCTCAATCTCCTTGTTTTTCACTTCATTATCTCATTTGTTCATCTGTTCAACAGATCTACAAGGTATGAACTCGAAATTATCTATTTTCGTGATTTTGTTTGACTAGGTTTTGACATGAACATAATCGATCGACAGGCTTGGATTTGGTCGAAAGTTGCTATGATGAAATAGTTTCTAGGAATGCTCGTTTTGCATTTGTTTTGTGGAATTGCGATTTGGGTTGAGTTTCATGTTGCAGGTTTCATGATGTCGTGTCGATCGACATGGTCTCAAATCGATCGACATCGACGCCCAGCGATCGGTCAAATACGATCTATCGATCGACATGGAGCTATCCGCATCGATCGATCCTCATCATGAGAATCGATCGATGTGAAGAACCATCGATTGCACCAACTGATGTTACACTTCTGTTTTGTTTGCTTATGAGTTCACGGAGAAACAGTGGACGAGGAGGACTAAGAGGAGGGTCGATACCCCAAGCACCTCCAGGGCACCACCCACACCACCATCTTCCTCGACACCATCATCATCATCACACTCTCTCGCCACGACAGCCTGATGAGCGCTACCCATGGCCTAGGAACCCTACCAAGGCCATACAGACGGTGGAGTCTTACCCCGACCCACACACAGCGGTCCGTTCCGCTGCCTGCACTCACCGTCGGCGGACAGAGAGTTGGGATGACTACGACAGCCTGTTCTACAACGCATGGCTGCGCCGTCGACATCGCTCCCACACGCTTCATCGACGAGGCTACCGTGAGGCAGCTTGGTGTCTCGCACGACTTGAGGGACATGATCAGCCAGCTTGGGTTTGGCACCATGGCCACATACCCCTACGACCTCTACCCTCTCTGGTCAGACAGTTTTCGCCACAGCTGATCTCACCTACACCACTAGCACTGGCCGCGTCGCGAGCAACGGAGTTCTCGTTCTTTGCCGAGGTGTCAGATACCAGATCACAGTCGCCGAGATTTGTGAGATTTACGCTGTTCGATCCTTCAACACCGCTATGGGTGTCCCTGAGTTTCTGAGGATCGGTGACTTTGGAGGATCATTGGCACAGGCCACTGGAGCGCGGAGGCCACTCAGACTGATATCCGTCATCCCACCTTGCGCTACTTCATGAGGGCCCTTGCCAGCACTTTGCTGTGCAAGATGGAGCCCAACAAGGTGAGGATCGACGAGCTTACACTGCTGTTCAGTGCGCTGACGGAGTTGTCGACCTGTAGGACTTGGACCCAAACCGCGACATGCCGATGCCCAACCTGGGATCTCTTTCTCAGCACCTAGTGTCGCTGAAGATGAAGCCCTTCAAGGGCACTGGCAGGAAGAAGGAGACGATCAGGAGCCTGCTTACACCGATCTTCCAGCATCTAGACATCCGCTGACGAGAGCAAGCACGCACCTCCCGCCTACTTGGATGTGGCACATCTGTCTTCAGCTCAGTGGCTGAAGGAGGGCCTTCTTTGGAGTTTCAGGAGAGGAGAGCCTCCGTCTTCTGCAGCTGCCATCTCGCCACATCACGGACTTTCACTGGGAGCATTGACAGGCTCAATTCCAGCCAGATGAGGCATTTCTCCAACCTCCAGGACATGCCACGCAGGAGAGCCAGAGCACCAGCTACACAGGGCCCGCCAGAGGCACCACTACCCGACTTCCCCATCATGCCAGACATTCTCGGCGTGATCACGGGATTTTCAGAGGTTTGTCAGCGCTCTTCACACCATCTGGTCCAGAGTGTCTCGTTGGTGGTGCATGAGCAGGAGGAGCGTCAGAGCCCGTGACCCAGAAGCGCCAGGACCATCGCATCAGTACCGTCGTGACTCGTCAGCAGATGACGAGGAGGCAGCAGAGGATCCGCCTAGTCCTCACATTTCTATCCCTTATCCCTAGACACTTTTATTTTCACTTTATTTTTATTTTGGATTTTTTAGGATCTATTACTTTAGACTCTCTTTTTTATTTCATGACTTATTATGTATTTTCTTGTGTTTGGATTTTCTAACGTAACTAACAACCGACAGATCAGAAAGATTAGACACCGACACACGAATTGATGACTTTCTAACTGCTATCGATCGATAACCATGATCTGGTATTGATCGATACAAGTACATATAATAGGTACGGTTACTCTGATCATTAACTATCCAATTTTAACTTTTTTTCAATTCTCAAAACTTAGACCGGTTACACCGACAGTGTAATTTAAGTCTGGGGAGGAAGTTACTAACAATATCTTTTATGAGCTACGCTTATAAAAGAAAAAATATATATATATATATATATATATATTTCATATATTTATGTTTTCAAACGGAGATTATGAACTAAAAATTTGATTATTACTCTAATTATTCTCTCACCATTTAGATTTACTAACTCTGAGGATGTAATAGATAGAAACACAAGAGTGTATCACATAATCCTTACACCAGCACCTGCTGAGAATGCTAGGAGAAACCAAATCTGACTTCCAACCTAACTTGATTTCACTGCTTGTTTTGGGATTTGGTATTCATTGGATCAATTCCTCCCTGTAAGTCCTGAAGGTAAAAGTCTGTGTGTTTCTGATTTCCTCTCTCTTCAACATCCACCAAAGATGAAAAGATTGAAATTATTTCCTGAGATGAAGAGGGATAGGTAAATTACCAAGGACCTCATTATTCTAATTCAAAGGAATGATCACACATTGTGGAAGCAATGGATAGGTAAATTACCAAAGACCCCATTATTTGCCTACACTTTGTCAATAAAAGAAAAGATATAGAGGTCAATAAGATGAACAAGATGTACTCCATCATTGTTCATTGGGATTGAAACCCTAAGGATTCAGAGAAGAGAGAAAAAGAGAAGCAAGGGATCATCGACGGCTATCTGTTTAGAAACTTGCTTGAGGAAGAATTCATGTGTCATTTGGATCGATACTTTCAAGATGTAGCCTACACATTTACATTACTGCAGAAATGAGGTCAGTAGAGGGGTATGCCAGGCATTGTCAGTGGAGTTGTAGAATGTATGGTATGGTGACTAAGCTTAGTGTGTACAATATCGAATCATCCTAAAGGTTAGCAATGACTTACTTCCACCATTTATGCAAGAATGAGAGTAGTGATATGTGAGTCCCCTACTATTTTGCTAAACTACTTTGCAGATTTGTCCTATGTTTTGCCTGGGGACAAGCAAAATGATAAGTCTCGGGGAGTTGATAGGCCTTATATTTTACCCTATTTATCCTATGAATTTCATATGTTTTCAAAGGTTTTATATGCATTTTGTAGCTCTTTAGAGATATTTCAGGTTTAGGTACTCATTGGAATAAAATTATGATTATGAGGTATTTTGAGATCTTTTTGGAAGATTTTACATTTTGCTCACGGAGCTGACTACTGAAGAAGGCATCAACCGACACAACACTACATTATCGATCGATGGAACATCACACGAGTCGATCGATATCCTTTTGGAATATCGGTCGATGCAATGCCACTCGCGATTAATGAAGAATAGAAGATTTACAAAGATGTCCAAAGATTTCCTATTTGCATAATACACCCGTCACTGTTAGGTCATGTTTTAGGGTTTTGTACCATTTAAATAAGGAGTCATCAGCAAGAAAGAAAAGCAAGCAATCAAGGAGGCAATAGCCACCAAAGTCATCACCAAAGAGAGAAGTAATAGCTTAGAAGATTAGTTGGAGAAGAAGATATCTAGCTTGGAGAGAGAGATCTGAACTTCATAAATAGAGAAGATCTTGAACTTCTTTTGTTTTCTTACTCTTTTACTATTTTCATTAAGTTTTATTTAAGTATTATTCAGACCATCATAACTTTGCTTCTTATGAATATGTCTGAGTAGATCTACTATTAGATTTAGGTTCACGTAAGGTTGAATCATGTATTACTAATCATATTGTGATTGTTAGGGTGTTTTAATAGTTCTTTCATTCTAGTTGTGCTTAATGCTAAGTAAAGGAATTGATCATCCTTGACTTAGATCTTAGGTTTAATTTGCGCAAGCGACAGCATGGTGAATTGCCTGAAATATACTAGTCTGATCTTATTAATTAGCTAAAGACGAAAGTTGGCCTAGTTAATTTGAGAACCCATCAACCTGCTCGGTAATGCTTACTAGAAGGCTAATCGATCGATACGACAACTAGTCATCGATCGATTATCTGAAAAACACACCGATCGATAGTCCGAAAGACATATCGATCGATGCTTTCTCAAGTTGGAACAAGCGACAGCTGACTGGCTTGAGATCCCGCTATTAGACAATCCTATAGATTGTTTCTAAGAGTTGAGTTCGAGAACAACCATATCTGAAACCCCTTTAATGCTTCAAGCATCATGCATGTCATACCTAAAGGTTTACCTTGATCTAGCAACCTTTCCAAATTGATAACAAATCCCATATTCTGAAATCGAGCAATTGTCCTGTTCGTCGATCGATATACACATAGGTCTATCGATTGATTTTCCTAAAGTTCTTTTAAAATACTATTCTAAACCATTCCATCTAGCTTTATCTCGAAGACTATAAATCTTTTGTGTGATCCTAGAGTCTCTGTGGATTCGATCCCTAAATACTACAACTTGACATCTTTGATGAGAATAAGGTTGCTCTAGGGTAATTTGAGCACGTTATCAGTTGCACAGGCAAAGGTGGATGATTTTAGGGTTCATGAGATAGATTGGTTCAAGCTGGGTGAGCCTAATATGGAAGCTTAACTCTTTAGATTTCTTAATCTTAAAAACTTGGTGTATTTGTTGTTTCTGTTAATTGTCCTCCAGTTCTAAACTAAGATCCGGTTTGGTAAATCAGATTAACTGAGCTTATGTTATGATATAAATTTGATATAATAAATAATATAATTAATTAAGATATTAGTTTAGTTTGTAGGTGTTGTTAGAGAGCTTTGTTCATAGGCCAGCTTTTAGTTAATGATTGGACAGTTTAGGGTTCGATACAATTATAATTTCCTCAAGTAGTTGGTAAAGCTGATAATCAATAGAAGATTCGCTTGAAGTTATGATTTTTCCATATAGATTATGATAGTATATTATATGTAATATGTATGTGACACAACTTTAAAAAAAACTGGTATATATTGTAGCAAAAGTACAAAAAATTGTAACTCAAATTTGTATAAAACATAAAATTTTGCCCTCTCTCTATTTCCTTACTCTCTTGAAGCAAAACCTTATAATAAACCCAATCATATGGGTTGGAAAAGCAAAACCTTATATTGAACAAAAACTAAATCAGAGTTATTTATTATTTCAATATATTCTCTTATAAATTTGCCATTTTTAGACACTTTACTTAATAATCACATATTCGATATCTTAACAGTACATCTAAAGGTTTACAAAAAACAGTGAATTTAAAGTTTAATCGTATAAAATATTGTGGTTTAGATTTTGTTACCTAATTATACTTATCCTTGATAGACAATTAATCTATAAACTGGATACCCTAATTGATTCATTTTGTTTCCTTATATATATATATATATATATATATATAATATAAACATTAGTATGTTCCAGTCACCTATATGCCGTCTCTTGGAAAACACCAAATATGAGTGATCTTCGAATTCTAGGTTGGTTTCTCTTTACAATTTTTTTTTAATTTATATATTAATAATTACTTTTCGATAGTTTTTTATTTTATCTTTAGCACAATATGATTTATGTTTGACGATTATTATACTTTTAATTATAGAATCTGATACTACCAAGAAGATGGTGTTGCCATTTCATCTTCCCGATTTAGCTGTCGAGTTCGATAGTTGTTAGGTACCAAACTTGACTATTTCGAAGCTCGAATTCATTTCATGGATGAAGTGTAACGCTATTTATCCACAAGCTCAGCGTTATCTTTATACGGAATTCCCTAGTGCTTTTGTCTGGGATACTAAGATACACAATTGGAATCCTCGACGAGGACTTATACTCAGATCTGCCATTGCTAAATGTCCAGATGGTCTGAACGAAATTTATTACTTACGGAGATGCTACATGTCATAAGAGGTCCATGATCCTACAAGGATCTTATGACTGTTAATGGTGTTGTTTATCAAACCTTCAGAGATGCTTACATGACATTCGTTTTTGATTACAACCATTGATCGATATTTTCTATTATTATTGTTCTAATTTATTATGTTTTCCTTTTGAATTAAACTGCATAATAATTAATAAATTTTAGTTTCTGGTTTTAGCTTTTATCTTGAAATTTAAAATGATAAGAAGATTAAAAAAAAATAACTTTACTTATAAAATCCAAAAGAAGTATATCATTCGCTTAGAACTACAGAGGTTTAATAACAACGATCTCTCATATTAATCACATACATAATATATGTATTAAATACTTCTAAATATGTAATCATCATTTTAGTTATAATATTAATGCCCAAGACATATATGTCCACCAGTAGAAATTAAAATAGTAACAATAACGAAACATGTTTGACAGAAAATACGTCAAAATATAAAATGGCGTCAAATTTTAAGCTAAATAAATACAATTTTTTTTCAATTTGAAACGTGGACTAATCCATAGGGGAATTTAAGAATTTAATCTGCAGTCTTATAAAAATTTATGTTCTGTTGACAAAAGTTATTTTAAATTGAATAAGCATCATAAGCAAGTTTTATTTGTATAGTTTATGGTTGAAAATTACTAGAATGTTATAGAAAAGTTGGTTTATTACTAGAGTGTTATACATCTTTTCAAAATTACTAGAATGTTATAGTCTCCTTAGTAAATGACAATAAAGACCTTTGGTTAGTTTTTTTTAATTGAAATTATTTTTAAACATCAAAACCACATCATAAATTAATTATCCACATCAGTAATTAAAATATAATTAATAAAATTCACATCACTAATTAACAACTTCTTTGAGATTTTTTTTCTTTGTTTTTGGTTGTCTCTTTTAATTATTTTATGAGATCTTGATCTCTTTACAGAGAGAGAGAGAGAGAGAGAGAGAGAGAGAGAGAGAGAGAGAGAGAGAGAGAGAGAGATGGTCGAGAGAGGAGAAGACATGGGATGTGTTGAGAAGACATGGGAAGAGGCTCGTCGATCCCCGCAGACTCCCTTCAATCCGCCGCAGTCTTTCACCACCAACACGGTCACTTCTATTTTCCCTCTATCTGTCTGTTTTGAATCTGTTTTGTTCTTGGGCAGATCTGCTGGTCGTGAGCAGAGGAGAGAATATATGGTGGTATGCAGGACTGAAATTAATTACATACATGAATGTGTTTATATACATGTGTTAACTTGTTCTTGTAACCATTTTTTTAGATTTTGTTGGTATGTTCTGTTTTTATGTTCGTGGAGCTCTGATAAATTGCAAATTTTGATGATTCAGGTGGTGAGAGTTTGAAAACTGTATGTTATGGCACATGAAAATGCCATGGAAAACTGTATAATAGCAAAATTATGGTGTTATTAAAATATTTTTCTTGTGTATGAATCGCCTTGTGCTGTGACTGTATTGAAACTGAAGTTTGATAGCTTATGTGAGATCTTATTTGGTCTTTCTGATCTGATCTGTCAAGAAGTAATACCCTAAACCTATCCTAAAATCAGAAAATGTTTATATAACTCAGCCGTTGTTTAGATAACTCAGTCAGATCGCTTATATAACTCAGTCATACCTCAAATATACCCTAAAATCAGAAAATGTTTATATAACTCAGCCAGATCGCTTAGATAACTCAGTCAGATCGTTATATAACTCAGCCATACCTCAAACATACCCTAAAATCGGTAAACTGAATTCAGGTACTTAAAAGTTATATTGAAAATCATCTTATCAATATCAAGTGAATATAAATCAACTGAATGTGTATAGTTTCTTGAATTTTCAAGTTGAGACTTTAACTTGATCTTGAATATGTATGTTCTCTTACAATGACTTATACAATACTTACTTATAAGACTCTAACTTTAATCTTTTCTTAAACCTAAACCTCAAATCCTAAACTATAGAATTATATAGTTATCAAACTTATAAAATTAATCTTTGAACATTAAATATGATAGTTTTTATTATTTAAAATTTAAGGTTTAAACCCTAAACTCTAAACTTAAACTTTGAACTCTAATATTTTAACAACAAATCTTAAATTTAACTTCATATATTAAATATAAAGTCAAAAGCTATTTCTGTTTCAAAAATTTAATCTCAATCATTAGCCAAAACCTTTAACCCTCAAACCCTATACTCAAACTTATACCTTAAAACTAATTTCATTTACTATAATTATTTTATTTTAAACCTTTAAACTAATTTCATATTACAGTTTAAAAATTAATCTCAAATCTCAATATCCCAAACCTTTAATCCTCAAACCTTATTATATACTGAATTTAAATTATCATGTTTAATTCTGTAAATTTAAGCAATTTTGAAAACAATTAAAGGGAAATGAAAAGAAATTTTATTATTTTTGGACCATTGATTGAATTTGATCTAGTGGCTAACAATCATTATTTTGTCTATCTTCGTCCTTCTTTCTCATTGGTTGAACTTTTAAATCAAGGATAACAATTTTGACCTTTGATTAAATGTAATCTTCTACACGTCTTTGTCTCTTTGTTCTTTCTTTCTTCTTCTATAATCTCTCTTTGTTCTCTCAGCAGATTGTATGAGAATCTGAAACCAACAATAATCTGTTCTTTGTTCATTCTGAATCTCTCTGTCCTTTCTTCACTCTTCTTGTTAACATATCTCTCGATCTCTACTCACATATTCGCTTTGTCTCTCACTCAGATTAGTCGCCAGTAAGGTCTCCAAGAAGAATCTGAGATGGATCACTCAAAGGTATATTTTTCACTCAGATTTAGTTTCGTTTCTGTTTTAATGTATTGATTTTGAAGCAGGTGGCTATTGACAGAGATAAAAGAGGGAGGAGGACAACGGAGAACAAGGCTGAAGGCGTGGTTGAAGTGTGACGATGGAGGACATGGTTGAGGGTGTGGTTGAAGCAGCCCATAGTTTAGTTTTTTTATTTGGTTTAAGTTTGTTTTAGTTGTTTATTTTGCAAATCAGTTTTGATTTACTTTTAAATGTAAACCAGTTTTAATTCATGAATCATTTGTAAACCAGTTTCGTTTCTGTTCTAATGTATGGCATTACTCAGCCGCAAAGTATGCATAACTCAGCTTTAACGTATCTAAATTATATAAGTCAGCCGACAAGTGTATGTTGTTTCACAAAGTTTCAGAGTTTAGCGGAACAAAATATTTTGGGGAACAAAAAATATTTGGGAACAAAATCATTCCTTCAACTCTGAATACAATATTAAAACTTTAATTTTTCTTAAATTTGAACTTCAAACCCTAAACAATAGAACTATAAATTTATAAAAATGATCTCTAAAGTTTATCTTTCCTTTATATTAAAAATGATAAACTATGAATAATTAAATAGGAAAATAATTAAATAATATATTAGTCTCAAATAAGGGACCTCAAAAAATCCCAAAATCCACATCACCAAGAGTAATCAAACCGTCTCAAACCGTTCCTTTCTCATAATTAAATAAGGGATCTCATTATCTCTTAAATAATTAAATAATTTTGAAATACATGTGCACTATTACTTTGGAGCCCACCAAGTAAGACGAAAGGAGAAAGTCATGACTAAAGCACTTGTTGCAGAGGTCCAACAAACTGCGCTGCTTGGGCTACTAAGGGACCTCACGCCACTACACTTGAAGGAATCACCATACATATCCAAAAAATAGAAATCAGATAAACATCGCCGCCTCGAAGGAACCGTAATCTCCGATTTTCCAAATCCTCGCCGACATTGTGTTTACTCAAATCGCCTTCCAATCGCTTGTACGAAATCGCCTTCGCCGATTCTTATCTACGAAGTTCGCCTTTTCCTAAAATGTCGCGACGTTATATATTCAGTTTTGGTTGAGTTTGCTGCTCAGTCGACTGCGGGTGTGATAGGGCTTTGTTGTGTCTGAGTTAGGGTTATATTGCAACTGAGTTAGGGTTTTGATATGGCTGAGTTATTGTAATATTGTGGCTGATTTATTGCTGTGCTGTGACTAGGTTAATGTTATGTTACGGCTGAGATATTATTATGTTGTGGCTGTCTTATTGTTATGTTTTGACTGAGTTATCATTTGTGGCTGAGTTATTGTTTTGTTGTGTCTTTGTTATTTTTGGGTGATAATGTTCAGATGGTTGTTTCTGAAGCTAGATCACGGAATTACCCTCCAAGACTTTACCCCGAAGGGTTCTCTAACCTAGAAGATAAAGCTATCAATCACAATTTCCGTTTAGGAGATTGGCCTAGTGTTAGAGAAACAATAGGACTTGATGTGTGGGGAGAACTGCTGAACTCTGCCCTTGGAGTAGTTAGGAATGTGAACGCGTGGTCTGGTGACAGTACACTATCTACTATGTAGACAGCCGGTAAAGAAGGAGATGGAGTCTCGTTGATGAGCCTCAGCTTGCTCGAATTTGGTGAGATCACCGGGTTAAACACAGGTCCACTGCCAGTAGAGGCATTTGAACCTGATCAGTACAAAGAGTTTTGGGAGGAGTTGAAGGTGCCGCTTGGGGTGGGACCCAAGTTAGACGAACTCAAGGCAGCATTAGACTTCTGTCCGCTTTGGAGTTATCAAAAGCGTAAGTGGTTGGGCTGCTATTTCTTCGCGATGGGACTCTATTGTTTGCATCACAATTCAAGGATACCCTTTCAAGGTGCAATAAGGGTATTCGACGATGAAGCCATGAGGTCGTGATCCATGGGGTCTCTGCATACGGAATTCTCGCTGACTCTCAAAACGTTGTTCCGAAGGAGGGACATACACAATAAGCGCATGGCTGTCGCTACAGATTTAGCGCATCGAATCCGTCCCCTGCTTCGTGTGTTTTGGGAGAGTGCTTCCAAATGAAGACGCTCCGCTTTGGCGATGGGGTGGAAGCCACACGAAAAGTTTTGATAAAGTGTTGGCTGAGGAAATCAACAAGCATACCGAGGTAAGGTTTAACCTCAGATACGAGTTATTCGGGCGCTGAGTGAATTTTAATTTTAACGATGACTGAGTTATGATATATTATGTGGCTGAGATCTGTCATAACATGGTGTTGCAGGTCCGTGAGGAGAATGGTTTTGAAGGACTCACTTCAAGAGATGTTCCTCAATGGCCGAATGAACGTCAAGACCCACAGGTCGATCGCTTGATAACAGACATACATACTGGTACATTTGTCAAAGGCTTTTGGGAAGTGCAGGGGAATGCGAGGGAAGGGAATGAAGAAGAAGAAGAAGAAGGAAACGAAGGGTGGAGTTTCTCACAAGCTGAGCCACCCACTAAGAAGCAGAAGAAAGTGAACACCAGTGAGGGTCAAGCTGGTGCACGGGAAAGGGTTCTAGCGAGGAACCTAGTAAAGAGTTGTTGAACAATGCGACTATGGAGTCCATTGTGAGTGCTCTGGGGAAAATGATTGATTCGCGGTTTAACGCCACGGTTTGACCAGAATAAGACTCTTGAGGATATCGCGGAAAGATACATTGGAGGAGCGCCTGAAAGTTCTGGGGTTGGGAAGCGAACGAAAACATTGATAACCTCTCCATCGCTAGTGGCGAAGAAGGGTCTTCAGAGAAGCCATCGCCGCAGCAGGACAAACATCAGAAGTCTGTCAATAGTCCAGCTTAAACCCTGCTAAGCCTGCTAAGGGTTGGGACCCAAAAAGATTTTGCCGAGGAAGTTGATAATGCTTCAGGGGTGAAAAGGATTTTGGCTGGGGATTTTGATAGGCTAATGCAACACCTGTTAAAACAAGTAACGTTGATTTTGTTATCGCTTTCTCCTGCAAAGACTTGTAAGGATGATAAGGTTGCTAATTGTCCACCTCTTGACGCGGCACCAGGATCAGGCAGGGTTTGAAGTTAAAGGATGAGGATGAGGTTGAGGATGCCGCTGCTAAGAAAAGCAGCAAAGCAGAGGCTTATTTGAAGAAGAAGGAGATGGCTGAGGAAAAAAAAAACAGGCTGAGTTAAAGAAGCAAAAAGCCGATGCTAAGAAGGAGAAGGCTGAGTTGATAAAGAAAAAGGTGCCGGAGACAAAAAAAACGCGTGGGGGTATAATCAGAGTGCCTGTAAACAATAAAAGGCGATTCAAGATGACAGTGAATGCGCTGAGGTGGCTGATGCGAACGGTGTTGCCGGAGTCTGAGATATCAGGCCAAGATCTGATGGCATTATCCGTCGAAGAGAATTTCGAGAGAAGTGTTCAATTATCTCCACGAGGGTTTGCATTGACGGCGGTGGATTCTTCAGAACCTTCAGGACCAGTTTTTCCGTTAATTGACAACAATGGAACGACGTGCATGAGGAAGAATATTGAGCCTTCAACAGCAATATATGACTTTGCGCACCTGTTGATCCGCCTCATGAAAAACTTATGAAACACATTAGCAGTATTCCACCCAAAACCAGAACCAGCAGAATAAAAGTTGTAAGATCAGCTGATCATGAGAGTGACTTCTACAGCATACTCATCCATGAGAGACCGTGGCCAGATAGCGAGTATGGATGGGTGTTTGATAATGTAAGTCTTTATTACGCTAAAATTTTCTATTACGACTGAGTTATATTTAATATCACGGCTGAGTTATAGTTTAGATTGGCCTGAAATTATATATTATGGCTGAGTTGTTTATAATATTTGTGTAGCATATCAAAGTTT
Organism: Brassica nigra; assembly: GCA_016432835.1. Taxonomy (NCBI): domain Eukaryota; kingdom Viridiplantae; phylum Streptophyta; class Magnoliopsida; order Brassicales; family Brassicaceae; genus Brassica; species Brassica nigra. Next base: position 26,017 of record JAEACV010000215.1, read on the forward strand.
ATATGAATTGCCTCATTCAAAGGTCCATGCAGATCCCACCCCATTCTGGTCCAAACGCATTGCCTTCTTTGACCCTTGATCTTAGCTAATTGGTTCACGATTACAAACAGTTTAAGATGAAACCTCAGATGATGACATTTAAAGGCGGTTACGAAGATCTAGTAAACGGTAGGGTTCCCATGACTTTAAGACAAACTTGAAGTGGTATCAAGATGTGGATCACGGTAACGGATGTATTCAGACCGGGAGATCACTGGGTGGCATTTCACGTGGATCTGAAGAAGGAGAAAATTGATTGCTACGATCCAATCTGAAGCACACACACCAAAGTGAGGAGAGAATTTAGGTTATTTTAAACCGCTAACGGAAATGCTTCCCGGGTTTTGAATGAGCATATTCCTGCCAATCTCCAACCCGTAGTAAGAAGAAGTTCGATTCAGGAGGAGGAGCAAAGATTCGCTCCACAAAACACCCAGATTGGCGATCTGGGGTGTATTCGTTGAAGTTTGTGGAGGTGTCTAGCTTGGGGTAACTTTTGATGGGATAAACGATAAAACTATACAAGGTTTACGGTGAAGATGGCAGCAGAGATCCTCGAAGGAGGAAATACACATTTGAACAATATGCTGTCCACTTGAACCTCTCAGGTTCGTTATTCTGTATTATTTGACTTATAAGTTGTCTAATTTTATTAGGGATGTATTTGACTTTCTAATTTCTATAACTCAGCCATATCGTAACAATTTAAACAACTCAGCCGTATCGACTAACATAACTCAGCCGTATCGCTAATATAACTCAGCCGGTATCGACTACTATAACTCAGCCATTTCGCTTCTAAAACTAAACAATACCTCAAACATACCCTAAAATTTAAAGAATGAAATGTTTATACGGTAAAATGTTACCTTAACTCCGGATATGTAATTTTAAGTGAATATATTATCAACTCAATGTGTCTACATTGAAATTACAAGTTTGGGATCCATCATGATCTTGAGGTATAGGTTGTCTTACAATTACCTGAATCCTTACAATACTTCAATGAGATGTGAGCATAATTCAACCCAAGTAAACATTACACAATCAGATTCTAAAAAAAATTTGTGTTATTTACCATATTTCCTGCACCATAAATCCATATCATAAACATAAATAAATGAATATGCCACCCTAAACCCTAAAATTGCAACCCTAAATTTGCAACCCTAAGACCACCCGCAACGGGGGTTCACGACCAATCCTTAGCACAAATACATAGGTTAGTCGTAATATAATAATATTAATTATGTTAATTTACCTAAGGATTGGTCCGTCGGGAAGGAGTTTAAGGAGTTGATCCTTAGCTACGTGGCAACATCTGAGTGGGACGGGCTCGGTTTGTTTTTGGTTAGGTTAAAAAAAATTGGTCATTCTCGACCGAGACCGAAAAAAAACGAGAGCTCGACGAAGGCTTTATATTCGAGGATTGAAACCGCCTTCACGAAGGTAAATCAAGCCTAAACCTGTAAGTTTGTTCGATTTGGCTCTAGTTTCCAGGGTGGCATCAGAGACACACTCCCTCTCCATTTCTCCTTCCTTGTGATATGTTCCTATTTGGGGTTTTGTTTAACTTTCCTTTTCTGACTTGCAGACAATACCACTTGGCTTTTTCTCAACCCACATAGAAGGGAAGACGAACCAGAAAACATGGAAACTAAGATCGACGCTTCATATATAACTTGGGAAGTGATACAAGAAGGCAGGAGACTCACCAGAGGTTGGAAAGATTTCACCACAGCACATGACCTTCGAATCGGTGACATTGTCATCTTCAAACACGAAGGAGACATGGTGTTTCATGTCACCCCTTTGGTCCTAGCTGTTGTGAGATTCAGTATACACATCCTAACATCATTAAGGAAGAAGCACATGATGATGCTCTTCTTCTCATTCGACTACTGTTTTTGGCTGAGGTCACTGCTTCAAATCTAAAAGAAGACAAACTTGTGAGTCAATTTTCATACGTGATGACCATATTTAGTTACTCAAATATATGGTTTGATCTGTTCTGTGTCTTTACGCTCGTTTGCAGTATCTTTCTCATCGGGCTACGACTTGTACTGCTTTGAACAAACAATGCCAAGAGATAATACTTTGTGAACAGAGGGAAACTCATGGACTGTGAGTTTGCGATTTAGCTTAATCAGACGGCATGTTTTACATCAGAAGAGGCTGGAGAAAGTTCTGTCTTGATAACAGATCCATAGGAGACTTATTTGTGTTCAATGTGGTTGGAGATGGAAAACTACTCCATTAATGTGTGTATGTCCGAAAGGAAAGAGTCTTGTTATGCAGGTGACATTGCTTCTAGCTCACGGGTGATTTAGAGTGATTGTGACCGAATTAGATATCTCTTTGCTGTGTTTCCTCTCTATCAAACTTGTTTCCTTTTGTTTCATTAGGTACTTATCTCAAGTTGCCACAAGTGTAATCATGTGAACCAAGTGTAATCTCAACAAGTTGTAATCTCTGTCTCATTACTTTATATGCTTCTCTTATGTTGTTCTGATAAGGCTAGTGTGTTAAACTTGTAGTGTGAAAACTTATAGTTTTAAACTTATACATTTTAAACTTCTCTTTTCTTGTATCTTTATTTTTAATCATGCAATTAATAAAATTTCAATTTCAATTTGTAAAAAAATTTATTTTTTATTCCTAAGGACTCCTAATGGGGATCACTATTGGACACATATTTTGACTAGACCTTAACTATTCAAAAAAAAAAAATTAAACTAATCCTAAGGGCTCCTCTCTAAATCCTAAACCCTTAACGATAACTCAGCCGTAAAATTTACATTAACTCAGTCGCCAAGTGTTACTTAATCTCGACTTTTCATATTTTGGGCGGTGCCAAATCAGATTTAATTTCCTTAATTTTCTCACTTTGAGTTCACAGATCTCTATATATAGTCCCCTCTGGTACACCTTTTGTATAGCTTTTCTATCCCTCCAAAAAATTAAATTATGTCGGTTGTTCCAGGTTATTCAACGAGGATAGAAAACAGTGTCAATGCGATTCAAAGCCACGCAAATCGGGAAAACCTCCCAGTTCTAAATCCTGGTCCGGTGACTTGCTAGACAAAACCATCCCTACCTGGTTTAGGTTTTAAGCGATCTCTCCTGGTGATCCCACCGATTCTGATAGACGGATGGGTCTATGCATGGCCGACATATCGCTCCATTCCCATCATATTAAGGAACGCTGGTTTCTTCAACTCGCTGTAAGGACCAACTATGTTTTCAAATCAGATAGAGATAAAACACCTAATATTAGTAATGTTTTTGTTTGTAGCGAAAAAACACGGGATCAAGGCATAATTATCTACTTTGGAAACATTTTAATGAAGTTGTGAGGTCGCTGTTTCGATTTCAGATGCGAGAGTTGAAGAGAAGATGGGCATGGAGGCGACAAGCCTCTTGGATGCTTACTAGAGTGTGGCTTGAACTCGTACATGTTTGAAGAGTTCGTCCGATAATTTTGGTTTTACAGACTGATTCCTTGTCTGTATGTTTGAGGTTTCACTCAGTCTCAATCGATTTCTTTACCTCTAAGTATTGTAAATCTCACTCAGCCATAATGTTATATATCTCAGCCAGTAGGTAACAACAACTCAACAACGAAAACAATAACTCAGCCACTAAGTACAAACAACTCAGCCAGTATACAAACTATAGCATTGTCGACCGTCAGTTTGTTCAATGGAGTTTCTAGTTTGGTTGGAATCTCAATAAAACAAGGAAATAAAGATAAAATTGCACGATAAAACATTAACGGAGATAAATAATTTTGAAATTAAATTTAATAACACACAAGAAACAATAGTCGCCTCCCACGCCACTTCAATGAACTATGACCTCTTGATTAGGCGCCTGAAAATATACTGGCTGCACGCAACAATCGAAAGTGATTTCCGATACGAGACTTAATTATTTTATATTCTTTGTATATTTAGTTAATAAATACGGATATAAACTAAACGCTGCCGCTTCAATGCTGTCGCCTTCCTTCATAACTAATAAGTCAGACTAATGTCTATGCAACACATTTTCTTTTAAATTTTCAGATTAAAATGTCTTCCTCATCCTCTGCTGGAAATTATGGCAGACGACATCTGAACACGGAGCGAGGAATGCGAAAGAGTTGGTGTGGTCAACCCGCTGAACTTTTACATCTGGAAGCGCATTAATCCAGGAAGATTGTACTATTGCTGTGCAAGAGGATATCATAAGGTTAGTTTTGGTTCTTTTTAGTATGTTTTCAAACGATTACTTAGATCTGGTTGTATTTAGAAAACAGAGACATTTATTCAAATGGGTGGATGAGTGTTTGGTGGAAGAGGTCGAAGATATCAAGCCCGTGATTCGTGGCATGAACGATGACATCTCATTCCTCATACTTAACGCGTTCGGTTGGGAAAAGAGATTGAAGTAATTAAGACGCTCAATGGAGAAAAAAAAGAGACGAATGTATGAGGAATGTGGTCGCTTGTGGTGTTGGAAATGGCTATACTCTGCTAATGTCCTTAAGCAGGCTTATCGGTTCAAAAAATCACGAAGAACAAGCCTACCTCTTTGATCCAGAAACAACGCCACAAATGTTGTCATCCTATGTTATCAATGCGTTACAGACATACATTGTCGCCGATAAGATTTTCCACATTGAAATCAGAGAATCCACAAAACAAATGTGATGAAATGAAATCGCCCTCCTAGAGCGGAACTCGCCAGCATGCCACAAACCACATTCCATTTCTACAGATCGCGACGAAGCCTCGATCCTTTCAACTGATTATGTTGAGATACCATGAAAATACTTCCTTCACCCCGAAAGATTGTTTCCAGCCATTGCGTATACACAGCACGCCATATCCCCGTGACCGCTGCATCGCTTCATGAGAGATACAGTTTCTCCTTCGCCTTGCTTAATGGTCGTATAGAAAAACCGTACACCTTTATATAAGTGTGCTTGGCTTCCTCCTCAGAGTAAGTTTTCATCAACTCGTATGCCGAAGTCCCAGGGAAAGGATAACACATCAAAAAATGGTATACCCTTCGCCGGTTCTGCTAACCTTCATTGACTTGGACGCTGCTCGATGCCATAGAGATCTGGAAAGAGTTACGGGCCACACGTCGACAACTACCGCCTGAATATCTTCAGGCAATTAAAAGAGGGAAATAATCCATTTAGTCTGACAAGGGGGTGAAGACCTAATAATCTTCGAAGTAACTTATTTATCGGCAGCCGATCGCTATAATAACACAGCCTCAGATCTTATAATAATCTCATCAATAAAGATTATTTATTTTCGACGCAGTATTTTGGGAACGTTTTTCCATAACGCAGCCGTATGTCATTCCATAACTCAGCCGTAATTAAACAAACCAACTGTTATACACCAACTTTTCGTGTGAGATACGTTTCTATCTTGGATATAACTCAGTCATTAAATAACTTTAAATCAGCCATCAAATAACTATAACTCAGCCGTAATAACTATAAACCATAATGGGATTAGTACTTATGATTTAAGTTTCTAAAATAAATTAGTCATCTCCCACATCACATAGAAAAACTAATATCGAGACCATTATAATATCAAATATAAAATTAAGAGTTTTAGTCGCCTCTTCACGCCACATCAGTCAGCCTAACTCAGCCATTAGTTGATTTATAAAGGACGATACTATTTCTTCCAGTTTCAAATAATGATGTCTGAAAAACGGCTGCCTCGATACATCGAGACCTTTATAATTTCGACGATAAATTAACTTTGCTTAACTGAGTTTCTAGTTAGTTTCTCTTAATTCAGTCGGTACAAACGATAGCCTGACCAAATCGTAATTTAGTCGTATGTTAAAACATTAAAATCATGAAAATAACTAACTCAGCCGTAAAGATTCCCTTGATTTAACTCAGCCAGATCTTTTAATTGTTCGTGACTAACAGTATTTCTCGCAGTGAAACGGTTTTAATATCGAACTTTTCAATTTTGGCGGAATATAACTCAGCCATGATATAACTATAAATCAGCCATATAATAACTATAAATCAGATCACTTTCCTCATAACTTCCTAAAACTTTGCACACGACTTGGTGTAATTGTAAATCTTGGTATAACTGTGAAGTGTCTAAAAGTTCGACTATATCGACTGTATCAAATACAAAGTTATTCTAAATTGAACTAAGTCGTACTTATTGATTTGCAAAGTTCATCTAGTTTTGATTGTATCTTTACATTTTGCATTATGTTCTTGCAATATGTTCTTTATGGAGACAGAGTTGTTAATGGTATATTTATTGCAGTTAAAATGAATAAAGTTTACTTAATAGAGAAAAACTAGAGACATTATATTATATGAAATGTATTTTACATAAACTTAGTAAAAGTAGATAAAAAACACATGCCATAACTTATAAACACACAACTAATCTTCAATTCCAGTGTGCAGCGGTCAAGTGAATTTCATTGCAGTCCCAAGCTGCACATTGCAGAAACAACGACATGTCCACCGTGTTCTAGATCCATCAAAGGAGACTACAAACACTGGTTCTATTACTGCAGAGCATGCACAATCATGTGAGACGTTGGGATTTATTCTTTCTAGCAGAGACATAAACACCTCTGGTTTTTCGTAACCCCAAAAGCCTGAGAATACTGAAGTCGGATCATGTAATTCATCCGATCAACAAATTCACGACTAAAGTTGGGATAGTTGTGAACGAATCCTCTATCATCAACACTAAACGCTAAGTTCAGCATTCCATCTACATACTTGGCCAACATCAACTCTCTCACCAGCAAGATGGATTTTTTCCCTTCCTTCATCAAGTAAATGGAGGACGAAGAACTCATACATACCTCGCATGTAGATGCCTCTAGATTACCGCTTGGTAGCACCTAAGCCTGAATGTCCTAACAGCATTAGCCTCATCAATCCAGTCGCTCAAGTTTAAGAGATCTGCAGATCGGTAGAAGTATTCTTCTCTGCCAATTTGATTGAACCCGAGAAAGCAATTTTGCACCGAAGTCCCGAGATGGCATGTTGCTACCTTTGAGAGAATCTTATGAAGCAAGGAAGGGAGAGAAGCCAAGTTAAAGTTCGACATGGAGAAATATTTGTTTACTCAAGTAAATGGAGAGATTTTCGTTTTGTTTATTTGGACAAGGTGATAAACCCTTTATAACACGCATTCTGGAACTTCAACAGACGTGAAGAGATAAGTATAAACTGAGTATTTATTACCCCACTTAAAGGGTCATTTGAAAGACGCCGAAGACACGAGTTCAAAAGACACTTCTTCAGCATATGGTTGGATTTGAAACTTTGAAAACTCAAATCCATAAAGATATATAACTGTATAAATAAGTGAAAGTAACTGATTTAGATTGTCTAAATTCATGAAACTAAGAACAATTTTAACAATTTAGATTGTCTAAATATATGAAACTATGTAAAACTAAAAAATGAGATATTGTACTATAGATATTATATTGTGTTATATTGTTATATATTTCTTTATAAGTGTTTTAGAATTGCTAATAGATTGAAAACAAAATTTACATTTTCTAAACAAAACATCATTAATTATTTACCAACTGAAATCAACAATGAAAAAATGATATTATCATTATTATACAACATTAAATGTTAATAAATTTTACATAGAATCTAAAACATCATATAATTTGGAACAAAAATATTACTCTAAAACTATTTATGGAGTATTTGGCAAAAATGGTTAGTTTCCAAACGGATTATATTTAATGGATGTCCCTGTATTTAATGAACTCTAAAGAACACGACTTTCTCATTTAAACCACCATAAAGGGTTCGTCTCCTTCAGTCGAGAAAAATAAAACCCGAAAAGAAAGGAATCATCATCTCATCTCTTCTCTCATCTCTCAACAAACAAGATGACACACTACAATAAGCTTTCTGAGGTTTCTTATAATCCCAAGATCACGGCTTGGCGTTTCAGAGTCAAAATACACAGGGTCTACCCTTTCTATTCCTATGTTACCACCAGCAGTGGACCTTTCTATACCTATGTCCTAGCAGATGAAGATGTAAGTGTTAAATCATCATCTCTCAAGTTTGTAATAACATGTAACCGTGACAAATAAAAGTACTTGATCCTTGTACTTTATTTATGTAGGGGTCCAAGATGGAGATGACCGATTATGGGAATCATGATAGGTTAAGAGGCCTAGAGAACCAAGAGGGGAAGTGGGTGGAAATCTTTCTGGTAGAAGTTCACCGTTCCTATCCAGGTTTCCAGGCAACTAACTCTCGGTTTAAACTAACTGCTAGGAGCAACACACAAGTCCCATCATAGATCCTCTGAACAATCGGCTTTTCATGGACTTCAAGAACATCCATGCAATCCCTCACATGGACCACAAAGAACGAAACTATCCCATAGGTATGAATTCTACTAAAATTTAAATACATTCACATATTTAGATGTTAGTAACCGCAACAGTCGCATGTCTTGGATTCGGAACTGTGTATAACTTTAATTTAAAAAATATAAGTCTGTATAAGTAAGTGAAACTAAGTGAACCTAACTGATTTAGATTGTCTAAATTTATCTGGTAGATACAATGGGAGTGGTCTTCAACACGAAGCCCATTTCGATGACCCTTAAAGACCAAGGATGGTGTTTTACATAAGGGACAACATGTAAGTAGAAAGTAACATAAGTAACATATGATCCAAACAAAGTTTATCTATATTGTAATTGACACACTTTTCTTTATTCTGAATAGTGACAGCCAGATAAAATGTGTGGCAACTGGCAAACAGGCCTATGCCTTCCGGGATGGTCTTGAAAACAAACTAACTGCGAGGGATGACGTGATTGTGGCCCTTAAGATGTGGAGGGTCTGGAAGGTTTGGAGGTGTGTTGTGTCTAGTTTTTAATGTGATAGTTGAGTAAAACGTTTACTAAAATCATTTATATTTATACAGATATATTTGGTCCTCCTGATCTATGGCTTGAGACCGAAGGTGGAATTTCGACTTGAGGTTCAATCCCGATTTGTCCGAGGTTGAGGACTTCAGGCAGTCTCTACTAAACAGCGACACTTATGTTCAGAAATATGGGGTTGAAGGTCTTGTGTAAATCTTGTTGTTCTCACTGTTATCCATCTCGCACTTGTCTTATCAATCTTCGACTTCTAGTGAAACTTTGTTTAAATGTCGGTAAAACTATGTCAACTTTGGTGAAACTAATGTCAAATGTCAGTGAAACTATGTCAAATGTCAGTGAAACTTTGTGGTCTAACTTTTTAATTTTTCAAACTTCTGGTTACACTTAATCAATTGTTCTGGATCACATTTTCTATCGATTGAGAAAGGAATACATTACAGTGAGATATTTTTTCGTAGACAGTATCTTGTGGGATTAGAAAAATAAATGTCACGATATCAAATTTTATTCTACATGATCACTTCGAAACATTGATAGAAAACTGAATATAGCTGGTATAACGATAAAATTAATCATCTAAGTACAGTAAAACTAAAAATATCGCAAAAAACAGAAAAGTACAACTTTAAAGGTTTCTATATAACTACAAACTATGTGAAACTCTAAGCACGAAAATCCTTTACAAATTATTCCCGCCCGGTTTTTCAAAATTTCCCACCCATTTTTCGAATTTTGAATCGACGTAGACGTGTATTAAAAACATTGTTTTTTTTGTTCCCCCATTTTTCTCAATCTCTCTCCACTATTCAATCAATCTCTCTAGATTTCTGGAGAACTCAGATTTCTATTCGACCTTCTTCTTTCTAAATTTCTCGACATCAGCCGCATGACTCATCCACGAGGAACAGCAGATGAAGGCTTCAAGAATTCCATCGACATGCTTTTTTGACGGATGCCCACTGTGGAATTCGACCAGATGCCCTTGTGGGGAGAATCATCAACGAGTTGTCTCGACCGAAGTATCCAACCGATTTTGATACATTAGGGAGAAAATACTTCACTTGCAAAAATTTGAGGTAATTTATGAATATTTTCGGTTTTTTATGCAGATTTTGATACTTTCTCGCTTTTGTAGAATGATTTCCATTTCCCAACCATGGGTCTTCGGAGTCCAGGAAGAGGTTGAAATGTTAAGGAAGCGGTGGATGCGATGGCTGCAGAGATTGCTGAAATGAAGTATAAGCTTCCGTCGAATCCTACCACTGCATGAGATGCGTCCGTCCATGACATTCGCCTACTATCTGTTGTTGTTTGCTTAAGGATGATGTGAGATTCGGATTATATTCTTTCATCTATCGAATCTCTCATCTGATGTATTTATGTGAGAGACTTTCAAAGTTTCACCTATTTAGTCATTCACATTTACTTAATTGCACGATAGATAATTTAGTCAGATGTTAAAACATTAAAATCATGAAAATAACTAACTCAGCCAAAGATTCCCTTTGATTGAACTCAGTCAGATATCTTTTAATTGTTCGTGATTTAACAGTAACAGTATTTCTCGGCAGTGAAACGGTTTTAATATCACAACTTTTCGAATTTTGGCGGAATATAACTCAGCCATGATATAACTATAAATCAGCCATATAATAACTATAAATCAGATCACTTCCTCATAACTTCCAAACTTTGCACCACTTGGTGTAATTGTAAATCTTGGTATAACCTGAAGTGTCTAAAAGTTCGACTATATCGATTGTATCAAATACAAGTTATTCTAAATTGAACTAAGTCATACTTATTGATTTGCAAAGTTCATCTAGTTTTGATTGTATCTTTTACATTTTGCATTATGTTCTTGCAATATGTTCTTTTAATACTTGGCTTTGTGGCGGATGCCCACTGTGGTATTCCGACCAGATGCCCTTGTGTGGGGAGAATCATCAACAGGTGTCGGACCCGGTATCCAACCCATTTTTGATTTACAATTGGAGAAAATACTTCACTTGCAAAAAATGATGTAATTTATGAATACTTTCGGGTTTTATGTGCAGATTTGTATATTCCTCTTTCATCTATCGAATCTCTCATCTGATGTATTTATGTGAGATTCGGACTTTCAAAGTTTCACCTATTTGGTCATTCACGACGCATTTAATTGCATCGATAGATTCACTGAAGATACTATTCGAAGTGAAACTTTCGGAAAGTTTCACCTATTTGGTCATTCACGCTCTACAAATTGCACGATAGATTCACGGTTAGATTCGACTGAAGTGAAACTTTAAAAGTTTCACGATTTGGTCATTCACGCATTTACTAATTCTAACGATAGATTCATAAAGTTAAATCCATTCGTGAAACTTTTAATAGTTTCACCTATTTTCTCATTCACATTTACTTAATTGCACGATAGATTCACAGGACTAATTCGAAAAGGGAACTTTCAAAAGTTTCACCTAATTTGAAAAGTTTAAACTTTTAAAATATCAAAGAACGGAAAGTTTCAAATAACATAAGTCTTCAACAACAAACAAGAAAGTCATACAGAATTTAATAAGTCGTACAAACCAATAGAATTCAACCGAATATATAGAAATCAACCACATAACGGATTTACTAATCGCCTTCTTCTCCCTTCTTTGCCTTCTTCTGCTGCCTTCTTCTCAGCTGCCTTCTTCAGCTTTTCATTCTGCCTTCTCAGCTGCCTTCTTCTTCTCGCTTCTTTTCACCTACCTTCTCACGCTACCGCTTTCTTCTTCTTCTATCTGGTCATCTTCTGAGCTGCCTCCTCCAGCTTATGCCTTCTTGTCCCAATGGGACTGACAGTATCGAACCCTTTGCCTTTTTCGAAGGGACTACTTCTTTTCCATCATCTGTTCTCGCCCTCTTCTTTTTGTTCTTCACACTCTTTGTCTTCTCAGTCTTTGCCTACCTTAGTATTACCAAGATTAACGTTCACTGCATTCAGACTGAATGCCTTGGTCCACCTTTGCGTTTGTACTGCATCTTGCACATCCGCGGGCAACCAGGGCGTGCACCATTCACACTTTCTCAAATGGTTCCACAAGGTTGGAATTACTCAAAGGCCAACAACAACTGCTAACACACAACAAAAAAACATTAACATCAATTTTACAATAAGACAACTAAATACAAGAGAGGTTAAGAATACCTCCTGTTGGGGTCAAAATCGGTCAATGATGAAATCGTCACCCGAAAATCCTCGAAAGAAAAGCCAAGCAACGATCAAACCAAGAACGGTCGTCGCCGATAAAACTCACCGGAAGGCTCGTTTACTCCCATCCTGGCGCCAACTACAGGGTCCCATTCCGCCCATGATCGTTCTCTGTGGGAACCGAATTCGCGACCCCAATTTCTGATAAAGATTTGTGGAGGAAAACCGAGTTAACCCGATCTTCCTTGAAGGTCTCGGATATCTGCTGGACCGCATTACCTAAACAATCAAATAGATATTAAAGTCGAAAAGTAAAAATCGTAGTAGAGCGGAAAAGATCTTATTTCTGAATTCGCTTTGAGCGGCGTGAACAACGGTAAGAAATAAGCTACAAGAGCTGTCGAAGGTCCGCTAGTCCGCCACGCTTCAGATCTAACCTAGTTGAGTCGCAGCTCGCTAACAAAACAGAAAAGAAAGCTAAAATCAAGTGCTAAGTTTGAAAGTTTGTGATCTGGTTTGCTTCGCTCAAAGCTCCTTATATACTCCTCCTATGACAGTCTATCTTCTTCGGGTGAGTCGGCTTTTCCATTTTCGCCCATCTTTGTGTTTATCGGAAACTTGACATTTATCTTCGAAATCTTGACATTTATCTTCTGAAACTTGATATTTATCTCTTTATGGAAACTTGACATTTATCTCTTTATGTGAGGATAAAGATAAACCGGCCATAGTTATCCTTCCTTTTCGAAAATCGCATTTACGCTTTTGGCCACGCTGGGGTCAAGAGCGCTTTTAACGGTTTCTCAAAGGACAGTCTTTGAAGGTCTCGGTGATTTCCGGTTGAACCTCAATTCCTTTGTTTAGTCGAGGAAGTGGCGCTTGAGTAACTGGATCATACCAAACTTCAAGGTGATTGATCCGAACAAGCTAAGATGGGATCAACCGCACGATAGAACGTAAACCGACGAGGGCCGTGGATCGTCATAGGCTTCACTACAAGGACGGTGCCGCCGGGCGCCAGGCGTCGGTGCCGCTGCTCAGTGCCGTCAAGGTGGACGGTGCCGGCGCCAGGCCGGTGCCGCCGGGCGCCAGGCCAGCCTGGCGACGGTGCGCGTCGCCAGTCGGTGCCGCTGGCGCTAGGCCAGCCTCGTCCCGCTGTGCCGGGCCAGGCCAGCCCGCTGGCTTCGCTTTGGCCGGGCGCCAGGTCGGAAGCAAGCCGCTGGGCGCTAGCCATTCGCTGTCTACGGCCGCCGGCGCCAGGTCGGAAAATCCGCTAGGCCAGCCAGCTGCCCCGCTGTACCGCCGGGCGCCAGGTCGGGTACCGCCTGGCGCCAGGCCAGCCCGCTGCCCCGCTGTGTCGGCCGCCATCGGGTGCGCTGGCGCCAGGTTGAAGCCTCCGCTGCGTACCGGCTTGAAAGTCGGTGCCGCCATGCCAGCCAGCCCGCTTCGCCGCCAGGTCGGGAAATGCCACGTACGCCAGGCCAGCCTGTCGCTGGCGCCAGCTCCAGCGCCCCGCCATGCCGTGCCAGGCAGATATCAGCTAGTGTGTTTGTTCGATCTTTCCTCGCTACCGTTTATGGAAATCTTTGAGTTTGGGAGGGTCTCTTCGAGATAATTGTTTCCAACGATCCCGCGAGTATCGGATTTGAGATGGACTTAGATCCGCAGATTTTTCCGTCCGTCGATGAGAGCAATGTTCTCGAAGTTTTAGATATGTTTAAAAGATGAATCTTTAACGAATCGGAAGGTTTTACGAAGACTCATTGTAGATCTCTCGACAATCCAAACATGGGTTTCAAGGGACCAAGATGCTGTCGCTGCCCGAGATTATGAGATTCGATCGCATGGACGGCGCCAGGACCCTCGCCGCTGCCAGATGGGAGTAGACGAGCCTCCGCGGAGTTTTATCGGCGACGACCGCTTCGATTTGATCGTTGTTTGGCTTTTCTTTCGAGGATTTTCGTGACGATTTCGCCATTGACCGATTTTGACCTCCAACAGTTAGTTCTCCCCAGCTAGCTAGGAACCGTAAAGCTTCCTGTCGGATCCTAGCTTCGCGTATAGCCGCAGGGAAGGTGTGAGACGTAATCGCTGTCAAAAAATCGGGTAAATAGTGATTTTACCTCCTTTATATGGAGTAAGAAATCTCATTCTTACTTCATCACGTTGTTTTTCTCTCAAGAATCCTTTCTCTTTAAGAACAATGTCTTCAAGATCTTCAAAGAGAAACTTCTTCCCATTCTTCCTCGGATGACTCTCCTGCCCATGTAACGGTAAAGGTGAGGAGTCGGTCGAGAGGGGAAAAGAAGAATGCGTGACATCAGCTCCTTGAGGTTCGGGCTTCCCCAACACTGCCAGAGATCCCTGTTCGAGGAGGCCTCCGAGGCAGCCCGGTGTCTTTGCGCCGAGCTTGGTTTCGCCAATATCTCAAGGTTCTTCGAGATTTTTACCAGGTTCCTCGGAAGGAGTCAAATTCGATTCCCGCTGGTAACGGTGAGTGCACGGAATCCGCGAAGGTTTCTTTACATGTTACGGCTTTTACGCATCGCCGCATGTGGTTCCTTCACCCTGGTGCCATTGTTCGCGGCGCTTCACCGCTGAACTTTCGATCAGCCAACTCAGCGCTCCTGCCTGAGAGTTGGTTTGGCGACTGATCGCTAGCTACTAACTCGGGATTGATCTTGGTCCCACGATTTCGGTCTTTGGGGCACTCGCCGACGGGAGTGACGGTTACTATTCCATGCTGCCTAGAAGGATATGGTCGTGATTCAGGGGACTACTTCAATCCCAAATCGTGGGAGCGCTTTCTTCTTTGTTCAAATAGATGGCGAGTCTGTCGAGGAGAGCTGCCTCCATCTATTTCCGCAGCATGGAACTTCAACCGAGGTAATAATTCGAAAACTCTATTGTCTATCTCACCTTTCTGGCGCGAAGTTTTGAAAATTCTCGCTTTGTAGGGAACAACCCTACCGCCAAGATTTGCCGTGACGCCTTCGTCAAGAGAGATCTTCTTCGTCAAAGGTTTTCTGGAAACTTTACCCTCGAACGGATCCGAGATGTTAAGCTTTATCGGTCCCGAGGTCCTGTTCCGTCAGATGACAACCTGTTACCGCGGGTCCTACCGGAGGCGCAGACAGAGGTCTCGTAAGGGGAAGGAAATCGATGATATGGCTCGAAAATCCTTCACCGCTTGGGAGAAAACCTAGTTTTGTTCCAACGAAAAAGGCGGAGCCAGCGTTTTCCACCTAACAACTTCTTTATGGCCTTCCTCCGGAGTTTACTACTGACGAAGTCGCTGACGATGAGGAGAAACAACGGGTTTTTGCCGAGGGCTCCCCAACGTGTCAACGAGGTTTGGCCCTTCTTTAACCTTGGCGCTCAATCCGTGATATAAGCATGCTTGCTGATCTTGAGTTTTATGCAGGGACTAAGAGTGTTTAGCAGGCTTGACTCGAGCTCCGCGAAATCCAGGATTGCTAACTTCAAGACCACAGAAGTGGAGCGAAAGCTCCGGTTCGACAAGAGGTGAAGGCACAGAACGCGGCAAGCTGAGCTTTCACGCCGGCTCGTCACGGTGGAAAGGAGAGAAGAAGGATGGTCGTGAGGAGGTGGCAAGACGGGCGGAATCGCTTGCTGCTGAGTTTCAATGTTTTAAAGAAGCTCAGGAGTTTGTTGGTGATTTCCGCGAAAGCCGAGGTTCGTCGTGAACCTT